>JBBMHQ010076598.1:0-12194 GCA_037834295.1 Postelsia palmaeformis
TAGTTAATAGGACCTACGGTCCATACAAAAACCTATATATTTACGTATTTATAGTAACAATATTTGGTCCTGTTAACCATATTCCTCCGTAATAGGTGCAGATTCTGACTGCGGCATGTCACAACGTAGACTACTATAATAGAGTGCAAGCGCTCCGCATCGCGGGCGGTTCCGCCTGCTACGCTTGCTCGCGAGGAAGAAGAACGGAACGAAACAGACGGTCCGAGCAATTAGTTAGGATCTGGTGCAAAGGTGGAGATTCGCAAGTACCAAGAGCTCCATACTCCATCCAGCCCGACTGCCGCATGCCATACGTACGTACATACCCCACGTACTGTACGGTATTTTTTTTTTCGTTTGATGTGATGTATGTACGAAAAAAGAGGAAGCAGGGCAAGGCACGGCAGCACTGCAAAAAGTTCAGTATCGACGGATCTCTTGAACTCCCAGCCGACGTGCCTTCTTCAGTTATTTTATTTGAAAAAACAGAGAAATGAAACCGAAAAAATCGAAAAGAAAAAATCCCGGTCTCTTACGTAAAAAATGTCCGCCTGGTTAGACCACCTTGCACCGGTCAATAAAGAAAAAACTCAAATAACAGAGGTTCTCTCTCAGCCTCGTACGCCGCCCGCACCTCCCGCGACCATCTCGCCACCGATTCGGTCCGGGTGAAGGTTTCCCCGCTCTCTGCTACAGTGAGACCCGTCGCCCGCCTCGCGTGAAGCCCGGTGCTCACCGTGGCCCTTGTTCGCCAGCTCGAGATTGTTAGTGCTCAGACTGCGCAGCTCTCTCTATGAACTTCAGCTTGGTCGCGAAAATAAAAACTGCTTGAATATTATTTTTCATCCCAAACCACCCTTATACATTCGTATATAGGTTATATATTTCCACAAATAAATGGAGGCCATACAGAACCTATTCATGTTTTCAACGCTTCGCGTCGCGGACGGTTCCGCCCGCTACGCTCGCTCACGAGGAAGAAGAATGAAATGGAACATACGGTCCACACAATTAGGCGCAAACAGGTGATTTGTGAATGCCAAGAATCCTCGAAAACAACCCGAACGCACCATGTCGTACGTAAGTACGTATAAATCCCAGGTAAAGCACTTCTTTTTTTGGTATACTACTGTATGTGCGAAAGAGAAAGCACAGCACGGCACAGCAGCACCGCAACAATAATGAAAGGAATGAAGCCGAAATTACGGCAAGACAAGGAAACATCCCCTGTACTACTTTTCTGCCTGCTCGGAACACTATGCACCGGTCGAGAAATATTGAAATCGGACAGCAGAGACTCTCTCTCAGCCTCGTACGCCGCCCGCACCTCTCGCGACCACCTCGCCGCCGATTCGGTCCGGGTGAAGCTTTCCTCTCTCTCTGCCACAATGAGCCCCGTCGCCCGCCTCGTGTTGAGCCCGGTGCTCACCGCGGCCCTCGTTCGTCATCTCGTCAAGGTTGGCGTTCAACCTGCTCAACTATTTTTGTAAACTTCAGCTTGGTCGCAAAAATACGCACCGCTTGAATCTTAGCTTGCAATCCCGAACGACACTTGGGTCATTTTTATCGAGCAACATTTTTCCAAAAATTCCGAATAAATTTTTCGCGCAATTCTGAGGACTTCCATATTTTCCAAAAAAAAAAAAAAAAAATTGGAATGCGAAGCCTTCCAAATATTTTGCCCTCAGAAAAAAATCCAAATTTCCAAATAAATCCTGTTTTTTTGGAAATCTAAGAAAAAAAATTGGAAAAATTGGAAATGAAGTTGCTCCGATAAGAACGGCCCATATAGACTCAGACTCCTACATACTCCATGAAGTTCTACAAATGGATGCCAAGCAGAGCTCATTCAAGCTTCCCTCGTCTCTCGTGGCACACGCGACGCCTAGCCAAGAAAACTGCGACCGCGCTCATTGAACCCCACCATTTACATCCGCTGACACCCGCGGTACCGTGCTCTAAGTATGTACACGCACGCACACGAAACGAATGAAGTAAAGGGGGGGGGGAAACTGGGAGTGCAACAACAATAAGGGGAACAAAGAACCACTGGGCATCCGGCAAGTAATCGAAGGAGGCAGTGTCCAACTCTTTGGAGCTCTGAGAGGCCAGGGGTGTACCAACCGAGCACGCTCAGAGAGAAAAATATATGTAAGGGGTTCTACAGTTATTTTATTTTATTTTATCCTCTATCATCACTTTTACTTTCCAGCTCAACTCGTAGGATGTTTTACCCTCAGCGATCTTCTGGAAAAGCCTTGGCCACAGGTGGTATCCTTTCTCCCCCCCGGTACGTGCCTCAATTTTTCATCGCGCACAGGTTTCAGCATTCCCACTGCTCGCCAATTTTCATCGAACGTTGCGAACTCACGCTCTCGCGCTTTCCGCAAATCAATTTGCATGGAGTATAACGTCCCTACGGGTGTACACTCCGTTGAAACTCGAACTCACGATATTGGGTCTTGACAGGCACGCGGACCACTTACCAAGCCACCGGGGACACCGGCACATATTCAAAGTAATATTCACTCAAGTATAATACACTGTCAAGGAATATGGACAGTACAGTAGTGCCAAGGTCTGCTGGGTCGGTAGCTCCACGTTCTACGAAAGAAACAGCACGGCATACAGTGTGTGACCTCGAACCGAAAGTGGTACAGCTGTGTGCTCTCCGCCCTGTAACAGTAGCTTTGATGCTGATCATAACGACCAGGCAACAGCCTATCGCCGCTGTCGATAAAACATGGGCAGTCGAAGTATTTACATACAGTGGACCGCTGCAAGCAACACATCATACCTGGTGCGTGTATCGTATAGCTTTCTCTATGGGGGGGCGGGAACACGTCGAGAGCAAATGGGTCGAATCATGGCTAATGTTACTGTATTTACAGCACGCCCCATACAACAGGCAAAGCCCTCGCCCCCACCCCCATGCCTGCAAAATTGTAGCCGCGCGTTCTCTCTGAGGTGACCCAGCCAAACGTTGCACACTGCGTCCGTGCTTCGTCCAAGGACAATCATTGTGGCGCAGAAAAGCATCGACACAACGGTTCCCTCATCGAGAAAGAGACCTGCTGGAGGACCTGGTATCTCGCTCGTCGACGCAATGGCGCGAGTTCCGCTCACGCCGGTCGATTCTTCCTCCTACGAGAGCCGGAATACTGCACGAGAGACAGTATTTACGTAGCTCAATACAGAGTTGAACGAAAATTACCCGACGAGCACAGCATAGGAACAGCAGCATCTAGCGATAGCAAAACATGTATGGTCGAGTCAGTCGTTCGAGTTCTGCTCATATGCCATTTGGTTACTTCCACTACGAACGCCGGACTGCTGCACAAGACACGACGGCGTCTACAGCAGCTCAAAACAAAATGAAACCAAAAAGGCCAGACGACCACGGCATAGCAATCGCAGTATAGCAATAGGAACGAAGCGATGGCACCAGAACTTGCAGTCGTGTCGAGCAGCAAACGTGGTGTCCGGCAACCTTTTACAACGTAATGGTGGTACCCTGTGTTCCAGCTGTATAACGTCTTCGGAGCTTCGCTCAGAAATATAATAGCATGACGGCCTACAATGTGTTGGGCTGGGCATCAACCAACCGCGTGAACATTCATCTGGGCCAAAATTCCCAGCGGGTAACCTTCCCCTGCGGCAGTCTTTCTATTGTGGGCGCCTCGTCACTCTCACGGCGCGATGTACTCGGCTTGGTTCACTTTCCACTATTAGTAACCTCGCCGCTTGCGGTGTCTCCTTTGAATCACTTGAAGGCGTCGCGCCCAAATGCGGCACGACCAGTCGAATGAAAGCCAGGACCGGAACAGGAGGAAGTCGGCGACGTCACCGGACTCTCAAAACGCGTGAACCGGGCGCTTCTGGCGGCGAATATCTCAGCTGTCAGCATGGTTTTCGCAATGGCGAAGGAGGTTTCATCCTCTCGAGAGTCGTCGACCGTCTGCTGCGTGGCGAACCAGGAAGTGACAAG
Organism: Postelsia palmaeformis; assembly: GCA_037834295.1. NCBI lineage: Eukaryota > Phaeophyceae > Laminariales > Laminariaceae > Postelsia > Postelsia palmaeformis. The sequence goes on from JBBMHQ010076598.1 coordinate 3,989, forward strand.
AACGGCTACGACTAGCATCACGTTGATCGCGATCAAGAGGACTCCGAACGCGGCCCGGTTGTTCTCTTTTACGGCGTCCACTTTTATTATCAGCGCCAGGAAGTTACTCAGGAAAATGATAACGCAACCCTGTCATGGACACGGGGCAAAAAGTATGCCACGGATACGGAATCGAAGTCAAACAAAACGTACGGAAGAGCTGAGGGGGACACGAGCGATGCCATCGTCTTAGAAGAGCGGAGCTATCAGGCATGTTTTCGGAGGCTACCACTTGCCCTTCTACAGCAAGCTTATAGTAGTGATCCATGCAATACCGAATGTGTCAAAGAACTGCTGAAAAAGCTATCACGCCTTTCTTTGATACAGTGCCGTGGTGCAATCAAGCATACAAACAGACCAGCGATGCTCGTGGACGATCACGGGCCGGAGGTGAATTTGAGAAGTTTGTGTTCCCCCTAAGAGGCCGCTGAAGCACGTAATGCATGGCACACACTCGTGGACCCAGTGCAGGGATTCCCTGCTGTTGGGTTTAGGATGCAGACAGCCTGGTGGCCAAATGGTGATTGCGGGATATTACAATACAACCATGCCGAAGGGCCCAAGCTCGGAGGCACAGAGGCAAAATACTTATGCGGACACTCGAAATCATGTCGGTGGTCGAAGGTAAGGACACCTTCCAGTTTCCTAGAGGTCTTAACAAAGCCGTGGAACAACATCGTCATTGCCGAGGGGTGTCAAGAGCGAACGAGATCAAAATGCGTAATATCAACGTGCATTGTCCGTTTTTCATACTGAAAATAGTCGCTGTTCTCCCGAACCGACATCCCGCGTTTCGAGATACAGGAGGCCAAATAGTGAAACGCTTACTTCGGATTGAAACCCAAGTATTGTATACAGTACCACATGGGAAGGAAGTATAAGGGACAAAGTAGTATACATATGATGCAACAACGGTATAAATGTTTCCGTTTGGTGTGATGTGCTGTCGAGGTATCTTGAAGCGGTAAAGGGGCCAAGGCGTGCGCCCGTATGGTTTCATGTGGGACTATCTGCGTTGGCCATTTGTGGGGGTACCACTAAGTGGTGTTCAGTTGGAGGCCTTCACTGATACAGAGTTTGCTAGCCGACCACGTCCATGATGTTTGCTTCGATATTTTGAGTACGTTGACACTCTCGTAAAATTGGCAAAGCTCGACTGTTGAAGTGCGAATACAGCAGAGACAGGAGAGCGTCACAGTTCACAGCTCACCAGGCGGTAAAGCCACGAGTCTGATGAATTCATATGTGGCCGCATCAGCTCAAAGCCCAGCAGACTCGCGAAGGCGAAGATGCAAGCCAAGGCTGCTCGAGTCGCGGTTCGCGGGGCGATGAAAATGAGTACCCCCGTCAAAAGCATCCTCCGGCCGCACTCGACCACTTCGTAGTAGTACAGGTCGGGACCTGGGTACGGACCAACGGCGTTTAGATGAACAATGGCGACGTGGCTCGAGACATTAAAAACTGCAGGACTCGGCAGAGAGGTTGCAAGTGCCCATCGACGCGATGCAGATAAGCCCTACGACCCCGTCCGAATATACTAGGATCGATAAAGTATACTCTGTTAGGGTTGTTAGGATAAACACGTGTTCCAGAAAATAATACATATATCTGCAAGGCTGTCTCTTTCGGGACCGTGGCCAGTCCGGAATTCTATACCATGTACCATGTATGCGTTGAGCGAATGGGGAAAGTATGTATTCGTCCTTCTCTCTTGGCGTTCGTCGAAGGTTGTATACAACCCACATACCAGACTATTCGTGTCACTTCATTTTTCTTGTAATTGGGCACTTTACTACACAGGTGGCCGGAACTCCTGCCGTTCCATACCGTGGGCGAACAAATATATCCGTGGGGGCGTCATGCGATGCAGTAAACTCCACAAATCTGTCGACAACGTCTCATTCTCGTACGCGTGGGGGCGTCATGCGATGCAGTAAACTCCACAAATCTGTCGACAACGTCTCATTCTCGTACGCGTGTTGGTGTGCTCCATTGATCCATGTATCGACAAGGATGTTCGTACGCCCAAATTGTGTAGGGCGGGGGTGGGTTATGTATGACGACCGGCCTATAGGACTACCTCTGTACACTATCGGACCCTCCAAGAACGAGAGCTAACATGTGCACACCGTCAACGACACCATCGTTCCGCGTAGAAACTAGCGTCAGTCGTTAGGTCAAGCTCCCTTCGAAGCAACCCATTAATACAGGGCATAGCTTTCTCCGCTGATGTTGAAACTTCAGTAGACATTTTTGGGTGCCAGATGCCTATGCAAATCTCACCGAAATCCTTCCACAGGAACATGGAGGGGACAAGCTCCGGGTGCTTCCTACGCGCTTCTACTTTCTCCTCCAGCTCTTGCAGCGCCTCAGAAGAATATTTCGTGGTCTGACCCTTTGGCTTGGCAGAGAGCATCGCTGCGGAATTGCCCTCTCCAGTCGTTCGGTCGTGTAGCGTGGCCGCCTCGTCGACTCCATTGGACTCGGTCTGGATGCGGGGGTTAAGCAACTCTCGGTTTTCCCAGAGAATGACGGCGTACAGAACGGGGATGCCGATCGGGTAGACCTGGCAAGCGGTAGCAAACAGGCCAGAACAGTTCAGTCGAAAGGACGCAACCGAAGCCTGGCGGAAAACATGACAAGCAAAACAAGACAACTCGATGGAAGCTGCCAACACCCGCAGGCCTCGAGAACTGGACTCATACTCGTAGGAAATCGACGAAGACACCGGGGGCCCACGTTTACTCTCTCGACTGCCTGGCCTGCTCACCAGGATCATGACAGCCGCAGAGAACTCGAAAAACAAGTGCGAGCTCGTATCACACGAAATGCTGTAGTCTGCCCTGAGGTAGCTCTCCCCCTTCACAGCCTCCATGTCGCAAGCGAAGGTTCTAAAGGCCACAGTAGAGGTCGACGTGAATACCTGCGATCAGTGGCACAGAACGTGATATGTTACTCGAGGCATGGACAACCGACTGCCCTTCATGCTCAGCAGGCGGATGCGACACTACAATCGACGATGACACAGCAGTATCTGCCCGCCACGCCTGACAGGAACATCTACACAAAAAAACAAAGCATTGGGTTTCAACAGAATCGAGGTTTTGGCCACTGCTGTCTGCTGTCCTGTACGTGATCTCGCTGAAAAAGGTGTGTACGGAGACTATAGTGTGGTCAAGCAAGCCAATGTGGGGGTTGACTATAGATGAACGCCAAGAAGGGCTGATCCACGCCCATCAAGAAGATTTCCCTCGCGTGTTTCGAGATTCCGCGGCCTGTCGCTCGACCCGCCTCTCGGATAGTGTCAGCTTCCATATTACCCCTCCTCACATCAACACTCCACCATTCCAACAATACGTCGGCAGGGTTTGCGTACACAGAGACACCGCAGTAGAAGACAATATCAAAATCTCATCAAGAAGGTCACAAGCAACCCTGCCGCCGCATGCCTCGACCACGCAGCCCTCCTTGCAATCACCCCGGCGGACCCAATCGGCGCTCTCGTCTTCGCCGTCTTGTACGTTAAAACCAGCACTGCCGCCAACACCAAAGGCGTCAGCGTCGTGACTAGCAGGTTTGCGTAGAAATTCACAGACGGAAAGACGCACGAGGCCGAGAATTTGCTCTCTATGTCCAAGTTCACTAGGCTGACCCACGACAGGAACGTTGCGTAGGAAGCCGGGAACTCGACGCCAGTGATGCCCGAGAAAACGGCCAGGATCTGCCACACTACCACCAAGATCTTGAGTTTGTCCAGTGGCAACCTCGACATGCAGCGCTTAATCTTGCCACCAAGCCCGCAGCACCTTCCCTTCCCTTCCCGCCACCGTTCGCGTGCTTGCTTCCGTTCGCTTGTGCACTGTCTACGCCATTTGGTTGTGCCTCGCCTCCACCAAAGTTAGAGATGGCCGCCAGCCGAGCCTGTCGACGTCCAGACACCGTCGTGTTCCTAGAAGGGCATCCATCTTGGCCACGTGACAACTCAACGCCAGCCCCGAAACTGACCCATGTGTCGATATCCTGGGTTAATGTCCGCTCGTTATTATCCGCGTCAGAATATGTCGTCAGAATTACTCTGGGGCCAGCACAGCTCGCGGTAACAGTCTCACTCCATTGTGCGGACACTGGCACGGAAACCAACGCAGGAGCAGGAACGCCAGCCAAGGAGCTTACTCTGCTGCCTGGTTCGGACCCATTTTGTTCCTCTGACGTGGCCCCCAATACAGGGGGGGCGCTACTTGATGCCTTGGCCGCTACGGGGAAAATTTTACCAACGGTTTCGCGGACGATGTCGATGGCGTCAAGCCCTCCGATCAGGAAGACCACTACGAGGAACAACAGTAGGAGCCCCATCAAGAAAAACCGTGCGGCCATCGCAATGAGTAGGTGGGCCTTGGTATCGCTGCAGGCGTGGCAGCTGTTGCCGACCCCGTTTCCGTAGTCATCAGAACACACGGCGCAATCTGATAGGCGAGCGATGGCGTGGGGTTGTTGATAATGCTAAATGAGCAGAAGCAGTGCGCGGCACTAACTACTACTGTCGATAACGTAGCATCCACCTCAGGGGAGGCTGAGACATACACATAACACTCTACGAAGACTGAGGACAGAATAGTGTTGGTCAAGCTCCAAAAGATTCCAAGGAGCAGCCCGCTGAATGTCGTACAGCAGCATGGAAATTCAGAAGCACAAACATTACATGCACCAGTTGCACATCAAAACCAACCGCCACCTACGAAAAAAAATAGATTATTGCATGCAGTATAAATTCCTTGACCTATTTTCAACACAGGCAAATGAACATCTCGGCAAACAGTACGCTGGCCTGCGGTATTGTTTGGGTGTGCGTCGACTCACATGGACCGTTGTACCCATATCCGCGCAGTAATCTTTTCGAACCCAATATCGCCGTCGCGCCTTTGCACGCGTCGAAGTGCAGGCATTGGTGAACAGTCACAGGCTCACGGTCCAAACGCCAGTATCCCGGCCTGATAGGTAGCGAGGACAGTGTTGCCCCCGGTCTCGTGCAATCCACTCCCTCCTCACCTGGCACTGCTCGCACGAAAACCCACCGTCGGCGGAGGCGACGCTACTGGTCGGTGGCCTGGCGTACTCGTATGCGTGACAAAGGTAGAACACCGAGTCCACCTCTCGACTAGCGACGGCGAAAGAGCCCAAACTGGGACTCCCTACCGACGTCAAGGAGAAAGTACTGGTCGGGTTCCCACCGACGTTCTGGTTCATAGAGGTACCGGTAACAGACACAACCACACTACTCCCCGGAGCCAAAACACCGCTAGACGGAACTATATCCAAGTCAAGGCCATCAGCCTCGATATTCAAGTCCCATATAGCGTTCGTCGTTCCGGTAAGCGCCGCCGAGACAACAAGCTCATACCACACCGTGTCAGGGCTAAAGGTCTCTACAGCTGGGCGTGCTGTGACGTCGAGAGATAGCTCGCCGCCATCGTTGAGACATTCGCCGTCCTCGAGACACACGCACAGTACTCCGAGTGCGCTATCCACGCATTTCCCGTTACCGCACGCATCAGAATCGCTGCAGTCCAAAGCACGGTCCACCAGCGCCAGGGGGTCGCCCACAGCGTCGTTTTTGTGAAGCTACTGACAACGGCATTGCGAATGTGGGCGTCCGAGTTGGGTAATATGACCACCTTGGTCGCGGAGCTCCCACTAAACTCGCAGCTGCTGAGGACGAGCGAGCCGTTAGCCGAGTTTGAGCCGAAGACAACGGCGTCGCCTAGCCAGCGATCGAACACGCATCCCTCCGCATCAAGAGTGCTGTCACCGTCTAACTGGACTGCACGGTTGAAGGAGCACTCCTGGATATCGTCGGTCGCTGTAAATCTAACGCCTTTGACAACGACGGAACTCGCCGCCACATAGACCACACTGCCGCCCGACGCGAGGTTGTCGGTGACGTAGTGGTTTTCGAACGTGGCGCTCTCCACATTTGTCAGGTAAATGGCCGCTGCCTGAGGCGACTCGTTGGAAATCAAGTTACAGCTAGAGTTTACCCACGTTGCTTGTCGGGCATAGATACCGCCGCCTTGATCGCCTGCGGAGTTCCCGGTAATGGTGGCCCCCTCGCAGCTGATGCTGGCGCCTTCTTCTGTGTAAATGAAGCCGCCGAAAAATCTGTGAACGGGCATGACGAGAAATGAAGAGCAGGGCAGTCAAGTGTCAGTGCGATGAGCAATATGCAGCAATCGGCACGCAGCTTACCCAGACAAACTTCCCGATGAGGCAGACATGGGTAGCAGTATACGACAGCATGAACAAAAGGCGCATAAAATATCGTGCCGAACGTCGATATCAATCATGCATGGAGAGCCCTACACTTCATAGCGGAGAAACGGCAGCTAATAGCTATCACAAGATCTGCAGTGTTATGTGTTGATGAGCTCACGTCGCGATATTGCCTGTGAACATTCCTCCAGTGATCGTCGCCACCACATGCGTTCCCCGCAATGCGATCGCGCCCCCTGACGTATGCGCCTCGTTGTTCCTGAACATGCCTCCCTCGATCGAGATATCTGAGGATCCATCAGCTCCATCGGAGTAGATCGCGCCGCCTTTCCAACCCGAAACCTTTTCTTGAAATAATCCCGCGGTGATCTTGACACGAGTACGGCCGCCAGCTAAAAGGAGACCACCAAATTCGACGGCTTCGCACGTGTATTCTCCACCGGTAACAGCAGCATTGCCGCCCTCGTTCGCGTCTGTTCCGCGCGAATCGGGAGCAAGCGGGGGGCAGTTCGCAAAGGAAGCTCATGCCGAGCGAGTTCCTATCAGGTGGACGGCGTATTACGTATACAGTGGGGGATGGGGTCGGGGACTGGGGAAGCCATTTATTGAGAATTCGCACTGCGGCCTCGACCATGCTCGACTGTTTTGAGCAAAACCCCGCAACTCGGACTATTTTTGTACCAGGTATTCCTGTCTAACGTTTTTATAGAAGCTGTTAAATCCGCCCGAGCGTGCATCAAAAACGTTCCTAGCGAGAACGACGTAGGCGCCGGCTTGGCTGTTCCAAGTAGTCTGAGTTCGTCAAGATCTACCCCCGTCGGTCATAGGTTCTGAATAAAGCCGTCGCGGGGTTCGCAGCTCCCAAAATCAGCGCCACCAACATATTCTCAAGAAGCACCACGGTGGTAGCAGCGCTGCCGATGCCCATACTAAGAAGCCCAAAACAATGCATGTTGAACTCACATATGCAGCCTCCATTTTCCGCCTCGTTGCCGAGCATAACCACACCATCGTTAAATATGCTGCTGCCCGCGCCGTAAAAACAGCCGCCGTCGTTCGTAGCAAGATTCTCTGAGCAATTAACACCGTTGAACGTGACCGTCCCGAATATATCCCACCCATACAGCTGCAGTGGAGCACAGAGTGATAAAGGCAGTTGAAGTTGCAGCATCAGTATGATCTCCTCGAAATACGACAGTAGTAAGCTCGTGTACGATGCCCGTCGTCCTTGGAGAAAGCCACGTTGTTCTCCGTATACAAAATTACGAACTCGAAGACGAACTCCATTTCGGAGGACACTACCGGTATTCTTGGTCGCATCAAATATATGCTGAGCATAACAACTGGGTGCGTATATTTGATACATCTCTCCTCCCTCGACGCCTGAGCTGGGTACATATCGAGCGCTTCGGGTTTATTTAGCGTCGAAGTACTACATTCCTATTGCTTCTATTACCACCGTGCTGGCCGCCGCCGGCTGCGCCGAGGAAGGCCTCGCACCCGTTCACGAGCCCCCCGACGGCTCGTGCGGGCGGCGATATGAGATGACGTGAGTGCCGGATCGTCAGATTGTGGATGACCAACGTCGCGAGAGGATCTACGAGATTTTAATCGATTGGACTAGTTCGTGCGTGTTTGGTTCCTGCGATGTGCGCACTAGTACCGTAGCTACGCGCAGTTTTTCACCAACAGTCCCCACCGTCTTTTCGGGATCCTTCCTCATGTCACCTTTCGGCCGTTTCCGTCGCCAGCATACTCAACATCCCCAAGGTGAACCCTACTGATGGCGATCCAAAGTGTGTATCAGGTGCTGCGCAATTTATATCTCACTTGGAATGGCATAGAGGTTGCGGCGGCTTACTGCAAGAACGTGCGTGCAGATTTCCATACCCTTTTCCAG
>JBBMHQ010076609.1:0-12192 GCA_037834295.1 Postelsia palmaeformis
GTATGTATGTATGTATGTATGTATGTATGTATGTATGTATGTATGTATGTATGTATGTATGTATGTATGTATGTGCCCCTCTCAGCTCTGAGTTCGAGTAAGTACATGCTGGAAGCTACTGGACTACATTGTCCTGACCCCCATTGTGTCCGTGGGCATAAGCACAAGCTATACGTATAGTACAACAAGGAACAGAGGGGAGGGGGACGATAGACCCACACCGATGGCGTGGGGATGGAGCCTGGATGCAGCTCTGGTTTTGAGCATGGAACGTAGTGAGAAGGAAGCAGCAAGGGCCACAAATGGAGCAGATAAGACAGAAGTTGGCACAGACAGACTTGGTGCGTGGGCTTCCTTTGGTTTCCGAGTTTTTTTTTTTTTCGGGAAAGTTATGAGTGATCAATGTTGAAGATTATGCTGCACATTGTTGGATGGCAAAAAAATGAAAAATAACCCCAAACCAGCCTTTTAGTTCGTTCCAGGATTATTTATGGTGTGGGTTTGTCTGGCAGTCGTACTACGGCTATACATGATGTCGAGTGCATCAATCTCTCCTATCCAGTACACCCACCCTCACTCTATGTCTCGGAGACAGATATACGGGACTATAGGTGCGGGGCCGCCAGAACTCCAGCACTGGACGTGAACGGTTGGTGGGGTGGAACGTCTCCGCTAACGCCCAACAAAGCGTGTTAAGCAGGGGGGGGCAAGCGCTACACGCTGCTTCGGATTTGAATGGGCTCCGTTAATGGTTCTTTCAGTGGGGTGTTCCGGCCCGCCCGGCCGGGGGGAAGTGACATCCAGAAGATGCGCGTTTTTTCCACACGCTGGTAGAAGATCTGCCTAGAGAGCCACTTCGAGACGGTTAGGTGTATCCCCTTTGGTCGTGCGCTTGGAAGACCCCCTGCCTGCCAGCCTGCCAGCCTGTCTGTTTGACTGCCGACAAGAACGAAGGTGGCCCGTACGTATGTACCCAGCGCACATGGTATTGCTCAACCATGATGGAGCTACAGCAGAACGGTCTCCACGAAAATATAAGGCGGGGAGTAGGAAGCGATGCTCGACAGAGCCGTGCAGGTCGTAGCCTTCAACTGATGACGCGTCGATTCTGATTACCCGCGACGAGCGTAACTTATCTCTACGCATATTGTATGTACGTGAGCAATGTCAAGGCCGGACCGCCATCTGTATTATGCAGTATTACCTTTTTCCTGCAGGTACACAGCTGGCAGGAGCAGACACGCTCCGCTCTACTACTGCGGTACTCCAGCACACACAACGAGCAACGGGATCGTCCTTATATGCCTTCACCGATATATTTAGCAGCTGGTGATAGTGCCCGTGGCTTGCAAGTCAGATGTCGCCTCGATGTTTGCTACGGTATGAGCCCAGCATCGCAAGGGGGCCACGGGTGAGTGGTATCACCATTCTTGGGTGCACTACAGCACGCATGTAGCCGTTTCGTGATGCCATAGACAGACGGAGGAGCCCGACTCGGGGGTTGGAATAGCTCCTGCTGAATAAATACGCCTGAGCTACAAACCGCAAAGAGCGGTCTTACATCCTGCTCTTGCTTCTGACGTTCCCTGGCGTACACACCACATCAGTCTCTGAAGCGCTGGCGAACGAACCACATCAGTCTCTGCAGCAACGACTCGTCACAGCCAAGTTTTTTCATGTGAACCACAGTCACTCGCATGTGTCATATGCCGTCTTCTGCAGTAGTACTCGACTACTACCGCCGTTGTCCGTTGCAAGCTGAATATTTTACGTAGACGTTGCTTACCCGTTTGTTCGGTATGCGCATTATCTTGACGTCGAACGATTTCACCGATGTTTCTATCCATCGACGTTTAGCACATGCTTAGAACAAAGTAGTATCTGCGCAGATTTTGCACCCTGTCACGTACAGCAGAGATCCCCACTCCTCTGTGACCCCAAACACCGTACTGCCGTATGTATCACATGCCACCGGTATGATACCTGAATATTGTATTGTATGTAGTCTATGCAATAGGAAGTCGCTGACACGTATGTACTAGGCAAACAATATCAAACGTGAAGATATTTGGATACGTTGATTTAGTTTCACCCGCAAAGATATATTCGGATGTCGGGCTCTTCGTTCTTCGTACTCGTTTTTATTTTAAATTTGAAGGAACCAATCAGGCCATCCGCGAGAGGGAGGAACATGATCGTTTCTGATTGATCAAAAACACACAAAAGCGAGGCGCGAAGCGATAAATAAAGGGTGAAGCGTAACATTCCGAAAGACTTTCAAATAATACAACGCCTTACGATTCCGCACTTTCGGGATCAGCCCGCAGCGCGTTCCCCCCTGCCCTGCCACAACAAACTCGATCGCTTCTCTTTGCTAGCTGCTAGCCCAGCTGGCGAAGAGAAGTCTCGAGCTCTTTACACTCGGCCATGACGACGCCAGCTCGCGCTTCGACGGGTGCTTACTCTTCCTCCAGCGTGAACATGACGACGACAAGACGACGGGTAGACACGGCTACATGCAGCATCTCCGATGCTTTGATGGTGTCTGTCAAACCCGAGATCATCTCTGCTCGACCTTCCGTCGCTTCTGGCGGGGCTGCCGCTGCTGCCATCATCGACAACAGCACCAACGCTGGTGGCAGCAGCAGCGCCACCGAGGGACCGGATCAAGACTCGAAGCTCGACATCTTGGTGGACATCCGCCACGAGGACAACGGTACCAACATCAACGACGACGACGAGGACGACAACATCGGCCCTTGCAATATCCAGCAGCAGCAGCAGCAGCAGCAGCGGCAACAACAACAGCAGACAGATGAGGCACCCGCGGTTGAGTCTGTTGCCCCCGTAGCGAATAGCGGGCAGCCCCAAGCTGCGTTGCAAGAGGTAGGTGCGCCGGTGCCTGTAGCGGCTGCGGTAGGTAGGCGCAGACGTCGTGCTAGAAGGCGTGATGTTGGAGATGACTGCATAGCACAGAGAACGCGAGCCAGAGTAGGTCGGCACTTGGCCCACCGAACGGAGGGGGTAAGAGCAACGCGCTCAAGGGTAAGGGCTGGCGAGGCGTATCTTGTGGCTGGGATTAGGTAGATTGTCCCGTGGCGAGGAATAGTATCCAGCATGTATGCATGTCCGGGTTGTGTGCGGTAGTGATAGTCGGTCGGTATCCTGTTTACGTAGGCCATTCGTTGGAGTAGTATGTATCTGGTAGATGCTCGGTTGTGTTGGTATGTTGAGTTGCTGATGGGATTGTTTTGAATTATTTCCTCCACCCCTCGCCCCTGTGCACATAAGTTTCGAAGCGCGATAACGTCCACGACCGAGAATAGGCACCCCGATATTTCCCTCGAAATCTATACTTTACACCTTCTGATTTCCGCTGGCGGCCTGATCCAGCGCACACGATTCTACCTCCAATAGCACCTATCGTAAACACGTACGCCTCGCAAGTCTGCTTTCGTGTATGTGGGGGCCCTCACGATTACATACCACGAAGCCGACTTGATTGATATGGATCAGGTGGCACGTTTTTCGGGTATCTCCATTTTTCCTAGACTTTCACTGACCCGTATATACAAATGTAATGGAGATTCCACAGGAAAGCACGGGGTCGGCGGTTTTACCTAAACACATGATATCTGGGGTTCCATTGGGCACTTTCTATGATCGATTGTTCACTTTGTTGCGCTTTTGATACCGCGTGCACAGCGGGGATAGGAGAGGCAGTAGGCAGTAGCCGGGAAGGGGTGAAGTTTGACAAGTACTGTAGGATAGAGACTAAATGGCATCATTCCTACAAGGGCATGGACGCATGCTCTCTAGGAATGGTGTCATCTGTCCCTTTTCCATTCCGAACGGCATGGTTGAGGTGGCCAGGAAAGATCGAATCCTCCGCGTTGGGCCTGGCCGGAGAAGCTAAGAAACGTCACAGCGACGTTCCTCAAGCCGAGCTAATTTCGATCACGAATAGAAATATGTTGAGTACATCAAAAGTAAACATATAGAAATACCTGGTTTTGTATGCCTGAATTTTTGTCTTATTTTCTGTTAGAATGCTTGAGGCATATGGACTGTTTGGAATACTTTGAAGTAGAACTAGGGCTGGTGCAGCAGTATATGTTTTTCTGTTTCTGTTGTTTATATTGCATATTCATGACTTTATGTTGTGTTTTTGATATGGCACATCAAGAAGAATGTATACATAACACATGTAGGGCAATTTTGTCTAGACGTAGCCAACCCGATAGGTTGTCTAGTATACTGAAACATGGATAAAATGCTTGTATACACGTTTGGCTGCATGGAGTTGAATAGTGGTCAGTCTAAAACACAAACCAGGTACCTGGTACACTCCATTCTTTTGTGTACCGGTGTCAGCATGTAAGAATCGCTGATAGCAAGCCAACATATATAAACTTGAAGTCGATGCGTCCATGTTTCAATCCTCAATCCCTCGATCTCTACCAAAAGTATTGAAGACTCACGGACCAGCTGAATTGAGTAAGAATTTCAAATCATCACCTCAGATATTCCAAATTCATCTTCGAATTGCTTCTTCGATCACCAAAAATCTTCATGATGTATGCGACACGTTATACAGCAGAACGTTTTTTACGGCGCAAAACGATTAGTCCTTCGACTTTACACTTAACCAAGCGCGCTGCAATGCAAACACTCTAATCAGCAAGGACAGTCAGCAGCGATTCATACTATGATGCCGGTATGTTATGAGTGTTATGAATACAACTTGCACTGTGACCATGGATGGATGGACAGGGCTGTGTGCGTTATCGCTATGTACGAGTAGGTGTAAATCCAAGTGCAAGATGCAACACATATTACAACGCAACGCGAAACACTGCTGTTGCATCATAAGTGCACATCATTCATTTTTTGATCGCAATACTTTTTACACCAGATGCGAAGTGGGGTAGAGCATATTCTTTGTCTATTAAAACGGTACGCACATAAAAATTACGAGAGTATGTAAACTATTTGCCTTTTTCCAGTGTCCACCATGTCACCATATCACCATGCACTATGTCACCATGCACCATACGCGACTGCGACGAAGAGCAAACGAGGATAGTACCCAATCCAAAGATTTAGGAGCACGCGATACTCCCGGGCAAAAGCGTTTGTGCTGCGTCAGGCAGCACACAGCATGAGTCGATCTAAGACACTGAGGATTTGTGAGCAAGAAAGCAAAAACAAAAATAGCTTCAACGACAGCACCACTCTACTGCGAGTGCCAAGCTTCTCCGGGTTGAGTAGGTAATAAAAACAAAAGGCACCGTTCAAACGCCAATCTCGGGCCGCGGGCAACGACTCACTTCGTTTTGCTTTCCTCGTTATGATTTCGACTCTTCACATTTTGTGGCGGTATTTTCGCGTCGCGATTGTTCTGGATCATGTGTTTGCGATATAAATACGGCTCACAATACTCCGGGCAGACGATGGGTTCACTGTTCCCACACGGCCACAGCAGTGACCCTGGCTTTCGAGAACTCTCGTTTTATGGCGACTGGGCGTTGATTCCCGCTTCTTAGCTACTGTAGACCTACCCGCTCTTCGGTTGAATGCCACCAGGCTTCATCAATTTGAAGATGCATACTTCCCGCGATTTGCATGCTTGAGTTTATTCCCGGGTTTCCACGGAAACCCCAAATGCGACCCATGGTCTACCATGGCATCCTATAAGAGCCCGTGCTGCGCCGCACGGGAACCCATGGGACGTCCCACGGGAGTCCACGGTGTACCGTGGGTGTACCTGATCGCCCCCGTGGGATCTTACAGGAAGACCACGGGATTCCATGGTGTACTGTGGGGCCCATCGGTAAGTGCTATAAACTTTTCCGCGAGGTTAGACGGGAGTTCTCGTGGGGCGTACCGTGGGATTCTGTGGATGTCCGTAGACGTATGTACACTAAACGCCAACCAGGCGTGCATGCCATATACGAGAACATATCCGAAACATATCGCTAGCGTGTTTTGGGAATGGTGAAAAAAATGGTTTCCAAACTCTGTGCAGAAAACTGGCCCTCCGCCATAAAATGTCACTGTAATATCGTAGCCTCTCGGCCAGTAGGGCGGACGCCAGGATAATGTAGGCATGTCATTGGAACGGGACACAGGTGTCGCTATACTTTACAACACTAGTACCGGAAGCTGGATGCTCCACTGAAAAACTTATGGCGCACGCTGTCGTAGCGGACATGGAAGCGATAAAGAACGTCGTTATACCCATATATTTTAAGCAACACGGCCGGGCACCTTGAGGTGTACTTGTAAAACAACTCTTGAACACCCAGCCCGTTTTCATGTTTTCGAATGTCGGGTGCTGAAATGAGGGCCTGTACAGTTTCGGTAATTTCCTTGCTGTATTTGGACCGACTTACACGTCGTTTCCACATCCCACCTCGTACGTACGGGTGGTGACGCAGACATCACGGCCGCATCGATACCAGGGAACCACTAGGGGCTGTTCGTACGTAAGGTGTATCCATCACGACCAACTGCGCGCTTGTCGGTGCTAAAATCCCCACACGTAAAGTGATACTCATGGTAAAGACTTTGCTCGTTGAACAGCCGATGACCTTCAGTTTGAGCAGATAGTATGCAGGGCATCAAGCTGCTCGGGGGCTGTGCACTTGTCATAAGCCGTGGAGTTTTTCTTACGCTCGCCAGGGGGCATGATACGGCAGTCGGCGCAAGAAAATGCCACCATATTCACTTCTGGCAGCAGCGCGAAGGTGAAAGGTGTATTAATAGCTGGGCACCCGACGAGCTTTGCGGCGACGTTTGAGTATCCGAAGGAGACGAGCTCAAATTGATATTTGAGTGGGCAGTGCCAGCTGTATGCGCCCGAGACGAAACATACCAGGCGGGGTTAACGTCTGGCCCACACTGACAGTGCGTGTTGAGTGCGGGTGGTGTACTGTTCGGATCGAAGCCTTATCGCGTACGTTGCGCAGAGCATGTGCACTGACTGGCTCAAGATGCTTCAGGGATACATTCTGCCACGACTTGTAGACGACGTTAGTACTTCGTTGATACTACGAGGATTGTTGATGTTTTCTTGGGTTGGGCATTCTGTTTATCAACGTTTGGTTCCACGTATCTTGTACATTCCGGGAGAATAGAAGAACGCTGTCCTTACGGAATACATCCGACACTTACGGCAGGTGCACGGCTTCTGAGGGCGGAGTGCGCTTGAGCTATAGGTGACGAGTTTTGTGGTTTGTATGCTTCGGGGAGTTGTAGGAGAGGTGAGCAACGAAGGCTGCTCCTGCGTGTTGATCCTACTGTGAGGAGGGTTGACGAGCGTCACGCAAACATATATGTTTTGTCTAGGACACTACTTTATTTTTTAATCCTTACTTACGTACCAAGTGGTGATTTCCACCGCCGTGGGTGTTCTTCCACCAGCACGTCCTTGTTAAGAATTGGTGTACCTCACCCGGACAGGCTAGCTGGTTACCCACGGTAAGTGCTGGTGACGATATCATACTACCGGGGACCATATTAAATAAGACCTACGGTACACATAGAAACCTGAATATTTTGCTATTTTCATTGACAATATTTTGTCCTATATACTATTGTCCCCCGTCAAAGGAAAACTAAACTGACCGCTGCAGACAGATATCGTCTGACCTATTGCTAACATGAAGAGGAAAGGAGAGGAAATATGTTTGTAGCTAGAGAAGTTCACGACCAGCGTGTACAGCATTTTTGTCGTGGACAAGCGTCAATAGAGGGTGAAGAGCTGAGTCACTCGTATCGTCGGCCAGTTCCAAAAAATATATATTTTGGGTAGGTGCAAGGACGAATTGCCGGCTGCGTACAGCACTGTCTGGAGCGCTTGGTGCTGCGAATTCAACAAGGCAATCGCTCGCATAGTTTGCACCTTCTTGATGTACAGTGCGCTGGTGTACTTGCTCATGGCATACCATAGCATTGCCAAGGTCCTCCCGGTCATGGTACACCATGGCGGCCCATGACGTTACCATGACATGATACGGGATTCCCATGGGAGTACCCTCGCAAACTGACATCGCATCAGGCCACGACAACGTTATGGCGATGACATGGCACTTTCCACGACTTTTTACACTATGTCACCGGCATGATCAAACTTAGGGAGGGCACCTGCTGTCCATGAACGGTCTCTGCTGTTACATTTGATGGGGGGCATTGCAGAGGACCACCATGGCATCACGGGGCCTCAATGTAGTGCCTGCCATGACCCAACAGGGCGATTATACAGAAAACTGACAACCTTGAGCGTCCTCCACGACGTGCTTCATAGCACCTCACGGGTCGGTCATGACGACGGTCTACGCTATGAAATTTGATGGAGGGCATTGCAGCGGATCACCATGGCATCACGGGGCCTCAAGGTATTACCTGCTATGATCCAATGGGACATTCCTGCGGAGACCTGGCAACCTTAAGAGCGTCCTCCACGACGTGCTCCATAGCACCCCACGGGTCGGTCATGACGTGCTGTGTGGGGGCTCACGACGTGCCATAAAATGCCTTATGACAGGTCATATGCAATTGAAGCGCCATTGAATGCCTTACGACAGGTGGCATGAAAATACCACGACGAGCCTTGAAAAAGACGAAAAAAAACACAATGTACGTTTTCTCTTTAAATTCCAGCATGGAATTGAGTTTTAAGTAATAAAAAATAGTTCCGTTCTGTACTGCGTTGCCAGAACAACATCCCATGTCCTGTACATCGGTCATCCGAACCTAAATAGACCCCTCCGGACGCTGTAGATGTTCTTTCGCCCGACTCTGCTAAGTCGTTGCGCATGGACAGACCGATTATCCCAAGCCCCGTACACTGGTCTTTTGACCCTTTCAAGTTCTGCCTATACTTCAGACATATTCCCAGGTCCTGGATATCGTCTGACCTTGCCAAGTTATATGCGCATCGACAACTAAATATCCTTGGTCCTGTACGTTGAGCGTCCGGCTAGGACAAAGTCTGTACACAGGTACACTATTTTGAGTCCCGGATTTGTGACCGTCCTGCTCATAAAAATTCCGTGCTCGGGGCAGACGAATGATTTCGCGTCCTGAACGTTGATCGCTCGACTGTGCTTTTGTTCAAGGCTTGCACATTCGCTTATGTGCAAGCCTTGCACATTCGCTATCCCCTTTTGCCAAGTCTGTACAATGACAGACTATTGCCCCAAGGACTGTACTTTGGCCACCTCTGCGAAAATCTGTACCTCGGCGCGACCAAATCCGATGTTATGCACACTGACCTTTTCACGTTACCGAGGTCGGTACATACATCAACTCTTGGTGTGATTCTACTCTAAGAATTCAAATAGGACATCTGACGTGATTTCGCGGATGCAGCACGCTTTACCTGCGGTATTGGCTCATATATCCACTTGCCGTACGGGTGTCCCCCCCCCATCCCCCCGCGTGTGTGTGCTCACATTCCGCAAACGGTTCTAGCCTTCCCTCCCCTCGGCTCTTTTTTATATATTATATAAATTCACATTTGAGCTTGTAAGGGCTAGCTAATGCTTTGCAATGTTCAGGATCGGCCTTCGGTTCGACACCTTCTCTGTGTGTCCACACCGTAGAGTTTACTGAAACGCTATGAAATAGAAAACACTCTTTTCCAACAAGTACACCAGAACGAGGCGTCCTACGATAGAGATCCACCTTTTTTTCTTAAGCTCCTCACTTAAGGAGCTCCACACCTCGCCGGAAAATTGAAATCAGGAGAAAACAATTGTATCCCCATGAACGATCTCATGACTCAAGTGTACAACAATATAATCTTTCGAAACAAGATTGGCATTCCGACTATATTGGGTCTAAGGGACTCCGTCATTCAGAAACAAAATAACAAAAACGTGCTACCTCTATCGTAGAACCTGTCGAACGCCTCTTTACAAATGCGCTTTTACTGCACGAGGGTTCTCGAACGAAATCCAGTGACAACATGCCAGGCAGGGTGTTGGTATTGGCTTTCTAGACCTGACACTTCGTATCGTACAACTCCTGTCAACGCTTTCGCTTCGAAAGAAATTTCGGATCCCGTCCTTGAAACGCCACCTAGAAAACCCCTCATGCTAAGGTCTCTTCGAACCCCGTCCCTCCAGATCTGTTTTGACTCCTTGTCATTTTCCCGTCGAGGCACTAGGATGTCCCGCTTCCGGCTTGGTTTCCTTCTTTCGTAGGCCTCTACGCCAACCACTAACCCCGCTATACCGTAGCCTCCTGGGAAATAGTCACGAATGACTCAATTAAACCTGGTCCCACCTTTTGGTTCGGGTGGAAAATCTACTGCTTGGAAAAAATACTCCTATCCACCCTTCTTTACAATATATATTTCATACTACTGCAACTCCAGCTTTGTTGTTCCCCCCACAAAATTCTTTCAGTTCTGAAGGTCTCTAGATGGTTCAAAATTCACTGTCGTCTCATCCAAGAGCCGCCGGGAGGGGTTTCCATTTTCCCTTCTCAGTTAGGGGTTGCCGCTGTGCCTTCGCCGGTAGGGGTTTCTGCCTTGCCTTCGCCAGAAGGGTTTTCCATTTTACCTCCACTCGAATGGGCTTCCTCTTTGTTGATGGCCTTGTCGGCGTCCCCTGAGACACCGCCACCGCCTTCTAAGGGCCGTTGATCGCTCGCTTTGCCGGCGCCTGGGTCGCCCACGGCAGTGGCAGTGGTTGTGGCCGCTGGTGTCAGCACCGGCGTGGGTGCCAGCGCTGCCGCTGACAGTGGCGTTGCCACCGTTACGGCGCCGGGTCGCTCCGGGCCTTTGAGTGGTTTGGTGGCAGCCGCATCAACGCCCTATACGGATAAGTGAGAAAGGGCATAGAGGAAGGGAAGTGAAGTCTCGAGACGGAAAAACAAAGACCGTTTTGGTCCCCATGCTGATGTCCAAAATCTCTAAAACCAATTCACTACACATTGTTTGCACGGCGGTGCAGTGGACACCGACACAAACAGGGTTAGTCTTTCGTCCACCTCTGACAGCAACATTGATCTTAAGCAGGGCCACCCCACCCTACCCTCCCCCCCTCGAGGCTAGGCGGGTATGCCTGGTGGGCTCCTTGATTCGTGACCCTGCCAGCGAAAAACGGTGGCGCCATATTTCAATAATATAAGTAAGACACCCGAAACGTGATAGTTAAAGACGTGTGTTCGAGCCCCCTACCAACGTTTCTATGCGCTAGTCTTGAACCAACTAGACTAAACGTAGTGAGCGTATCGTCCTATCCGGGAGTGGCTAACTTAGGAAGAGCTCAACGGGTCAGAAAGTACTGCCTCAGAAGGCGAAAACAATGTGCAGCCCACTACATTGCTATTGGTCTAGGCCAGGCGCTGAGCGTCTCTTGGTGGTTTACGTTTGATGGGATGAGCGATAGCAGCTCAAAGTCTTAGGTCGTGCTTTTCACCGCGCTGCCCATGGTTCGGGAGGTGAGGCTGCCTTCGATGACAAAACAAAATAATACGGAAACGGAAATTGTGAACATTTTCTTGCAACTGCGCTCATCGTTTTGGGATAGCCTGCTCAAGTTCACAAACAGTAGCAAGGCCTGAAAGAAAACGAAGAAAAATCTTTCCCGTGCTTGTGTATTGCTTCTCTTCAGCGTTGGGTTGGAGGTTCTGGTGGTTCGTTCGTGGCTTCATGAGTAGTCGTGAAGGTTCAGGAGATAAACCTGGGGAGGGAAATAACGGCAATTACCTCCTTCGCGGTTCCCTTGTTCGCCTTCTCCGTCCGAGCGTTGTTCCTCTCAATCATTCGGGGGCTCAAGAAACCGGCAGTCGCCATATACCTGAGTCGTCAGAGGCAGCAGACAGACAGCAGCCGACAAAGGAGAAAATCAAACAGATCCAGGTAACACACGGGGGAAGGAAAGCGACGATAGTTTGCGACATACTTGAGCAGCAATATATTGAGTAACTTCCATCAACTTGTGTTCGTTGCTGGATGGTGCGCAGACGGCGATACTCTGTCGCAATAGTAGTTTTGTCGTCTCGTCTAAAAAACACGTTTCGCTATGAACCCAGTTGTGGTCGCTGTTCTTTAACATAACGTAACATAACGAAAGACAATCGGATCAGGCTCGAATACGCAACTACTGCTACTGCTACTGCTACTACTACTACTACTACTACTACTACTACTACTACTACTACTACTACTACTACTAC
>JBBMHQ010076620.1:0-12191 GCA_037834295.1 Postelsia palmaeformis
ATGAGGAGGCGGAAAGCCGTGCCAAGGCGTCAGCCGTGCGCTTAGCCAACTTTATACTTCATGGGTCAATCGGGGGTCAGTTTCACGGATCAACTTCTGCGGTCGAGTGACAACCGAAAAAAATACCATTGGGTCATTCACGGGTCAGGGTTATCGGCCAATCGTTACTGCGTGTCCATTTCGGGCCATCCTCGCAGGCCAATCACGGAGCTCCTTCGGGACTTGCTTCGCAAAACGCACGAGTCCGGCTCACCTGGGTCGGGAATTCACTCGCCCCGCTCCCTGCCCCCAGCATGCAGCAAAACGCCTCCACAGTGTTTTCAAAAAGGGTTTCCGATGCTCCGTCAGTCTGACCACCTTCCTCGCATGCCTCCGACGCCGCTGGATTTTTTTTAAAGAGGTGGCTGAATGCCCCCCCACCTTCTTCCTCCTCCCCTCGCCTCCACCCTCCCTCGGCCTTCCCACTGAGCAAATTTTTGTCCGAGCTGATGTTGTTGCTGTTGCTAAAAACAGTCGAGTGGTGATCGACTATAACTGCTGCGGCTGCCGCCGCCGCTGCTGCTGGCGATGCCGCTGCTGCAGCTGCTCGTGAGGGTGTCGCTAGTGCTCGTGCTGCTCGTGATGTCGCGGGAAACGCCGCTGCTAGTGGCGCTGCTGTTGGCGCTGGCGCTGGCGCTGCCGCAACTGCTGCTGTTGCTGTTGCTGCTGCTGCTGGAGGCCTCGGTCGCTTTCGGCGCGGCCCACCACCGCCGCTGCGCTCGTCCTCCTGCGAAAGACTTGCGGTTTCAGTCGCGGTACGGACGGTGGGGTTGCGCCGCAACGAGATAATATCGTCCGCAGCAAGGTCCTGGAGAACTCGAGCGTTCCGCAGCAGTTCGGCCTAAAGCCCAACGTGACGGGGAAGAGGACGATGGGAGGGAGGAGAGAGGGAGGGAGGGAGGGAGGGAGGGTGAGGTATGTAGGTTGAGGTGGGACGGGATGCGCAACAACGCTGGCTATCGATCTAAAACATTACTTCGTTGTGGACAAAAAAGGGAGAATCGGCGCGCATCACGCTGAAGGCAGGCCTGGAACCATTGCATGGCTGGAGGAAAATGCTTTTAATAGAAGGGGTTGACAATACCAGGGGGCTGCCGGGAGTAAGGGGAAAATTTGAGAGGAAACGAGACGACATCAAAACAGGAAGGAAGGGAGGTGATGCCGATGATGATGATGTTTCCAAGTTAGCTGATTTTCCCGAAATCCTGCCTGTGGTCATAAAAACAAGGTGAAAAAAAAAAAAAAAAAACATCTCGATGGCAGAAGACAAACAAGTACGAGATAAGGCGCATGGCAGTGCCAGCCCAGTACCAAAGGGAGCGGTACTAAAGAGCTGTGGCATACCATCCCATATCATTCGCGACAAAGTAATACCTGGAACATAGCCACGAACGTCGGAAATGAAAGGTGAGGCACGGTACGGCGAGAAAAGGAAAGGAAGCGGAAAAAACGGAATGGAGCCGCACTCATCGCGGGTTCTTGGCATTTCATGTGAGGGCGAGGGGAAAGATATAAAGGGGACAGCGGTGGCCGGGTCGGAAGTGGAAGACAAAGGCAATGCTGACTGCAGCGGGAAGGGTAGCGGTATTTTGACACTGTCGCGCTGGCGGCAGCGGCAACGAACACGGGAAGTGCAGTTGTACCGGTAACTCTGCAGCGGTAACTATAGCGGTAACCGGTCACAATTAAGGTGACTGATTCAGAAACTGTAATGCAGAGGGCAACAGCAACGCTAGCGGTAACTTGATACTGTAACGCCGACGGCTAAGGCAACGAACACGGTAACTTCAGGTGTGCCGGTAACTCTGCAGCGGTAACGGTATCGGTAAATGTAATGGCATGACAGTGACAGTGATGGTAACGGATTAGTGTTGGGTATTGAACGATAATCGAGATCGACACGATACCGATGAAAAAATAATCGATACGATTCCGATACTTGAGACATCGACTAATAGGTACGACTTCAATATTTGATACATCGACTAGTCGATACAATTCTGATATTTGATACATCGACTAATTGATGCGATTCCGATATTTGATACATCGACTAGTTGATCCGAATCCGATATATGATGCATCGACTAGTCGCTACGATTCCGATATTTGATACATCGACTATTCGATACGATTTCGAAAGTTGATACATATACCAGTCGATACGATTCCGATACTTGATACATCGACTAGTCGATACCATCCCGATACTTGAATTATTGACTAATAGATACGATTTCGAAATTTGATACATCGAAGTTTCGTTCATTGTAAAAGCCAGGGGATAGAGGACAATACACCACGTTCGATACGATATATCGAAAATGTATCGGGATACTTCGATCCGACATCCAGCAGCATACCGGATACGGTAACTGTAACGGTGAAGGCAACGGCAATTCCAGAGGTAACTTGTAGCTGCAACGTTGGCGGTAGCGACAATACGATACATGCAACGGTAGCCGTAGTGGCAACGATAGCGGCGACGGATCGGTCGGTATCGGCAACGGTAAACTGCAACCGCAATGGCCGGTAAAGCTGACGGCGACGACAGCGGAAACGGCAACCTCAACATCAACGACACACCGCGACTCAAACGGCAACGGTGGCTTGGAACTGTCATTGTACTGCTGACGGAAGCGACAAGGGTAACCGAAGCGGTAACCGCAACGGTAACTGCAGCGGTAATCGCAACGGTAACTGCAACGGTAACCACAACGGTACCTGCAACGCTGACGGCAAGAGACGTACTATATACGATAGGGATGGCATCTTTCGACCAACAAAGGTCTGACTGACGGGGGGGGGCTCTTCGGCTGGGACATTACCTCAACTTCACTGGGGAAAACAATAGTGTGCTATAGTATCATTGATGATAGATATAGGCCACGGCATTCGTCCTCGGGTTAAGTTTTCATTGAATTTGATAATCAGTTCTTAGGGCGAGGTAGAAAGCTCCTCAACTGAGGACGCTAAAAAACAAATAGCCGCAACCCCTGCGAGGCAAAACACGCGTCGCAGTGGCAGCAGCAACACCAGCAGTGACGGTAACGGCAGAGGCGACGACAACGCCAACGGCAAAGATATCGTGTGACTTAACTTCCACGGTAACGGCGTCAACAGTAAGGGCAACGGAAACGGAAAACATAACGGTTACACGCCAGGCAGGCCGAAGCAAACCTGCACGGCCCTGTGGTGCTGGGCGGCGTCTACCCGATTCTCCCCCAGAAGCGCGTCGAGGCCCGTCGATCGAACTAGTTTCCCCCCGTACACCTGCGATGTTTAGGCAGGTACCAGGGGCAGGTTAGGCGCGTGTTTTCCTTATAGGGGTAGCCCCTATCTTTTTTATGCTCTTTTCTCACTTGACTATAGCATCGGAGCTCTCTATATAGCTCACCCACACGACTGATTTGATGGAAGCTAGCATTATTAGTGCATCCCGATCGACACCCCCATAGCCTATAGCCTCTAGTCCGTATTGGTATATCGCGAACACTATCGTAAAACACTAGTGGTATTCCCAGTGACACTGAGGCTGGTCATTCGGAAATGTTCTGGCCAAAAAGTGCTGCAACCCCTATCGCAGCACGCCTCTCAGTGCATGAACACTCTAAACCTTCCGGAAGCCAGAGGCAGCGGCGAAAATCGACGAAAAGGGGTGTCTTATCAGGGTGTCTCATCAGCAGATTCTACGGCGACTGCGAGTAAAAAGGTCCTGCCGCGCTTGTATGGCACATACGGCTCCGAACACCGTTGTTCGGACACCGTATCCATACTGCGTGTAAAGGCCGTTTTTAACGACACTGTGAAAACTTGCCAATTTTTTGGAAATTTGGGTTTTCAAGTCTTGCTAAAACATTTCCAAATCAAATAACACGCCAAATATTTCGAAACTTGCCAACGAAGGGCTTGGGGGGTATCCACGAAAAAGCTTGGCGAAAAACTTGCTATTTTGGCAAATCCAAACGACCAAAAGTTTGCTACTTTGGCATTTTTTGTGCCGAGATTCGTGTCGTTAAGAAGGACCCTAAAAAGAAAGATGGTTGCTGCTTAGATACGAAAATACAGCGTCCTTTCATTTCCGGACAGAGTGGTACTGGTAGCATTTATCACCCTCCCAGCTACGTCAGCCCAACCAAGCAACAACAAAAAAAGCGGAGCCAGACTTAGCTGTGGCCTATGCGATGTCTGATCGTCTTTTTTTCGTCAGAAGTCTCAAGGGGGCTAAAGTAGAGCACCTACACGCTCGCATGCCAACCATTGTACAACGTCAGCCGACGCGTCAATGCAGTACGTCCTGCGCATGAAAAACTGGTGCGCGGTAAAAACTCACGTGACCCACAAAGGGAAACGCCTACTCATCGACCAGGAAGACAGAGCTCCAGGGCTATGAGAGCTCTCTACATGGAAGCTTAGCCTAGGTCACACATTTTTGACACGGCCCCACACACCAGGAGACAGTAACCGGAACACACTGGACGCAATAACACCGCCGCGCACACCAAACACATCCCGCGCCTATCCCAAACACCTTCCCAGCTACGCCCCTTCGGTACTACAGGAACCAAACGGAACGAATACATACCGGTACATTCATCCCAGCAGTCATACTGGTACACGATATTAGCTACCGGAAGTAGGATTACGGTTATGGCAAACACTCCTATACACGCTTCGTACCAGCTAGATCTTTCGGTGCACCCAAGCGAAGCAAACAATACAGCGGTGCGGTATGACCACCGTCACCGAAAGGCCATGTACCAATAGAAGTGCTTCGAACATGCGGTCCAGAAGCTTTACGTGATGACTCCATGTAGCGGAGTACGCGACTAGATCATCCAAATAACACAGCAAACCACTGGCTGATCCAGTATCGCCGAATGTGAGTTTGAAGAGGTTAACTCGTTGCTGACTGCTGCGAGTGCACTGCAGTGTGGCATATACTCAGTGAATCGATGACCAGTGGTAAGGTTACGGCCGCGCCAAGCGCACCTTCGGGGTTAACGCCTGGACGAGAATGCTGGAAACCCATGAAGCCGCCTTCTTCCCCAGCTTATCATGCCGCTGCTGCTGCTGCTGCGACTGGCCGCCACTAACACCAGGGACAGTGGTAGCGTGCAAGGGCAGGCCAACCTCAGCCCCAGCCCCAGAACTCATACTCTCCTGTCCAAAAGTGTTTCGTACGCCAGGCCAGGTGCGGAGCAGGGAATATAGGCCAATACGTCAAATAAAAATAGAGCAGTGGAGAGGAGAGAAGAGGAGAGGAGAGGGGAGAAAAGTGAAGCACGGCAGAGCAAAGCGAAGGGGAGGAGGGCGAAGCAGCGCCGAGTACACAAGCCAAACCCTTATGGTAACGTTACTAGACCGATACCTTGCCGTAACCGTTATTTTTACCGGCCCGCCACCTCACCTTGTTACTTTCCCTTCCTCGGTTCAAAGCTTAAAAAATATCTATAACTTCTCCTTACCATACCGCTACTCTTGGAAGTATAACGTTCCGACTCTCCTACGGTTCCCACTACGTTATCGTTACCCTACCATTGCCATACACATACCGTTATGCCACCATAACCATACCGTCGAAAAACCGTCGTACTACGTTACCTTACCTCTACTGCATCGTTACCATACCGTTACCTGTACCTTACCGGCACCATATTACTATCTTTACCTTGCCGTTACCGAACCATTTGAATACCATACCGTTACCGGATCCTTACCATTACCATCCTAATACCATACCGTTACCGGACCCTTACCATTACCATCCTAATACCATTACCTCACTGTTCCCAGACCGTAGCGCCTCCCCTACCTGGGAGACGGAGCCGCCGCGCGCAGGCCCCACCCCGACGTATAAATTAACCAGAGCTTGGACAAGAGCGCGCGCCGTGGGATCCGCCGCCCTGGCAGCAAATCAATCGCCACACGATCAAACAATCCGACAGTGACTGTGAGTGTGAGTAAATGACAACTTACTTTTGTCACAGCTGCAACGGCGTTTTGTGGAACACACACTTGGAAATAAAGTGGACTCATTCCTGGAGTGGGAAAGGGGACAAGGACGAGGTGCGCTCTGCCGCCCAGCAGCGAAAAAATACGGTACCGCAATCAGCCGGAACAGTACCACCGGACTGATATCCTATCGCACCGTGTCCGCATTGTTCCGTGTAGTTCTCCACCTTACCGCACGCTAATCTACTGAAAAGTAACGGTCATTTACCATACCGTACCTTATCGCACCTTGCCGTGCCGGTGGTCTCCTCCACCGTGCGTTGGACTATCGTATCGTGCGGCAACCTATGGTCCCGTATCCAAAGCTGCAGTACGGTGGCCCGCCGCGCCAAAAAAACGTCAACCACACGCCTCGACCCAACATGCTAAACCTCTCCCTGGGGACGTTTCCATACCTCAAGTGATCGAACGAGAGGAGCTGAGCAAGCGCCGGGGGTGCCACCTTGAGGAGCTCGTGCACGCCATCGAAGGCGTCTCCGCTGTCACCCCCTCCCCCAACTACCCCATCTTGCGAGGGGGCAGCCTCGCGATCAACCTTCGAAAACAGCGTATTCAACATACCGCAGGGTATTACGTTACCATCAGGGTCACGTTACAACACAAGTGAAAATGCGTCTCACCCGTGAACCTTCGTTGTGGGTATCCAGGATTCTTTTCGGAGGGAAACACGCCCAATAATAAGACGGAAACCCCCATATAGTGAATCAAGGGACACAGACGGACCACCAATGGAGGAAAAGAGCCCGCCCAAATCATACAAACCCCCATACGAAGAATAAAAGAAGGCTCTCCAGGCTCATCCACGGAGGAAAAATGCCCGCTGATTTTCATACACACAAAGACAACCAACCAAGGGAACGAAATAGGCTCACCATTTTTAGGTGCGTGTGACGACTCGATTGCGAGTGCTACGGTAAAAGGTACTACTGTGGTGTCATGACAACTGCTACTATATAGGGGTACTGCTGTATCATTTTTAGTCCAAAACGTTTGTGACTAACGGGGCTCCTCCACTGAATAGACTGACTGCGTGTACCCAATATCGTTGGATACCAGTTGAGTTTTAACACTCTTTTCCGGTATATATCTACTCATGCACTTTCAATTTTGCGCAAATTCAGCGCAAGGGAAGGTATGTGAGATCCATGCCACGGCATAGGGGTACTATATCACCTTTTTTTTTCGAGGCTCCTATCCCCACTTCATTACAGTAAAAGAGCTCTACAGTAAGCCTCACCCACAATACTAGCGTTTGATACACATCGCAGAACAACCCCATGGCAAAGGTTTAACACGTCTATTGCTGAATATTAAGCACAAGCGGAAGCTCAACGAATTTGGGCAGCTCTCCAGTTGCGGAGCGCCGGTAGTCGGAAACATGATTGGTCTCGAAGCGATACCTCTATCGTAGCAGGCGTCTGGAGTTGCTCAACCGAGAAACCTTACTTATACTAATTATGCGCTATCCCTCTAAGGCAAGCACACCTCTACTCTAGTGAAGGATAATAGATAGGCCCGTGGCTCCCCTGGGGGGGTGATATTTGCCAGGGATAACAGGATGATTACTGAGAGACTTTTGGTCAGTCTGTTATCAGTCTGTGCGCGAAGACTCTCACGTTTATGGCATTTTTTTAATGGTTTGTGACACACGTATCGTAGTTCATGTTTCTCTAGGGCGAAATGGATGTCTAAGAGTAGAACTAATCAGCACGGATTAACCCTCTTGAAGCTCCAGGGCGGAAAATTGACGATCGAAAATGACGATTGCAGCACCGGCCAGTGCATGATTGGGCGATCGTAATACCTCACTCCTCGGACGGATAATCGATTTCCACAGTTCATCATCTACATCTTTCAAGGCAGATAGGTCCTCAGTTTCCGATACTGTATGAGCTAGCCCACGTTGGCGGGTGGGACCCGTACATGCTTCATGATCTAGCACGTGTTTCCCTGCGTTGGATCTGTACTGCAGGCAGATAGATAGATCCTGCACCAGCTCTCCCAACGGTAGGCGAGGAACTAGATAATCTACAGTAGATGGATGTGATATATCATGATCTGTGTGTCGGTGGTGTGTAAATAGTTGACTCACCAGCGACAATGGTTGGAAAGAGGCATACGACACGGGTGAAGCATTATCCCCCCCTTCCGCACTGCTAATAATGTAGGTGCTCACACTTCCGGTGGACGGTTGAACTAGACATGATTTCGTTTGGCCGATTTTCGTGGGTCCCAAAGAAGTTGACGCGAATAACACACACATGACCTCATAGCCCGACCAGGCGAGCGGCTCCGAAGCAGGCCTTGACCTCCGTGGAGTTTCTCTTTTAGGATATTTGAGCCTGGAGTCTGCCAATGGTGATGACTGGCTGGATTTAGGCAATGTACACACGAATAACAAACACACAGACAAATGCTTCGAACTACTACTGCAGTATCAGCTGGGAGGGCGGCAAAGCTGCATGCAGTTCAGAAAATTTCACCGTGTCAGAGTTACCGCTTCGACGTAGAAAAATGGCTCGCCTCGACAGCGTACAGGCCTGAAGCAAAAAAGGCACGCCATAGCGCAGCAAGTACTTCATATCAGGTGAAATCTTGTTCGAAACACCCACCGACATGATGGCAATTCTCGGGAACAACCTAAAACAAAAAACTGGACACGCACCGCGGTCAAGTCGGCCAGCAATCCCGACAACTCCGGGGCAACGCTCGAAAGCTCCGCCATCTTGTCCGCAAAACCCCGGGACAGCGGCGCGGCCGCCATCATCGCCGCCACCGCTTCATCCTCTTCCGCATCTTGCCCCCCCCTCGCACTGCCACCGTCTCTTCCGCTACCACCACCACCACCACCACCACCACCATTGCTGCCACCACCAGTGCCGCTGCCACCGCTGCCGTTTCCGGGGGGGTTAGCGTTGTCGCACCTCTCCCTCGCGCGCAAGAGCTTGCCCTTCGCGAGATCGAACGCATCTCTAGCCTCGATGCAGCCCCCGAGAACCTTGCTCGCCTCCGTTACTGCGTGGAGGGCTTCCCGCCACCCCTCTCCATCTTTAGGTACATAGGAGTGTTAGAGGGGGAGGTGGCACGGATAAGACAATGCTTCAAATGGCAAGGCAACCATACTATACAGATGGCAAAATGTAGGTACGAGTGGGGTCAATCCTCGAAGGTGGGGCCAAGCAGGGCTGAGTCGACACCATCCGGCCCAGCCCACGCCCGACCTAGGGCACAATAGCACCAACACACCCTCCTTCTCCTCCTCTTACCACTACTGCTTTGCTGTAAGAACCAAACTTTGTGTCCTGTATCCTCACCAGAGGCTTGCTTTTGAGGCCCGTCCCTCCCGGGTGGCTCCGGAGGGGTCGCTTCCGAGGGCATCGCACAGCGGCACAGCAGGCGTCTCCTGCTGCAGCTTAAGCGATGTTTGCGGCGGGCCAAGCGCTGTGCTCGATAGATCGGTTGATGCTCCTGCCGAAGTTGGGGAAGGACAACTCCAGAATTACGTATTCATATAAACGTCTTGGAAGCCAAAAACAAGGTGCAGTCTGGATGGATGCATGTGTTGGATATATGCCACAGCCTCTAAGCTGGCAGACAGCGCTGATGGCTATCTGCTATACCGTATACCTCAGTGGTCACGGCGTGGTGTCTCTGACAAAAACACAACCGAGAGTGGCCAGATGGACCCCAGATGGTGCTCTTGTTCGATATAGTACCAGGTGAGCACCGCCAGAGTCACTGAGCTGGCAATCTGCGAGTGGAAAAACAAGCCAACAGCAGCAGTAGAAGCAGCAGCAGCAGTAACGGAAACACGAACGTTAACACGACCTCAGCCCGAACAACCATGCACTACCCGCATGTGCGCGCATGACGGTCGGGGTTAGGGTCAGGGCTCGGTTGTGGAGCTTTCCACTGTAAGCATAACATGAACGAACCCTGCGCAATGATAACCGACCGCACGCATTCGCGACTAAAACAATACCACTGCGCGCCGTATTTGAACAAAATCTCTGACTCTTCGTATTACTGCTGTTGTATATGTACCATTTGCCATTTGCCATTTGGGTATCGAATCGTCTATCATTGCACCCCTTTGCTACCAGGGCATTTACCACCAGGTACAGTACATGGTATTATATGTACTGGTACTTTTGCTGCCTCTCAAACTTGTTTCTTTGCCCTCCCATACCAGTATGAATACCTATATTTTAGTAACATCTGTGCAACCACCCTTTGTGCACGGCGTGTCTGTTTTCGACGCGTCCCGCGTACGGGGCACGGACTGCTGCGAATTGCGAACCTGCACTGATTAGGAGAGTGGCCGTAGAGCTCAGTAACACAACATGAGGTGTATGCGAGTAAGGTACTCGGGCCGTTGCATCATTCCAATGAGAACAACTTTCGTGAAGGGAGAATGCCAGAATGTTCGTGCAGGGGTGAATGCCACCCCAACCCCCGAGGTACTACCGCTGTACTATGTACCTTGGTATGTTATACCTCCCAACAAGTAAAAAATTGGCTTCCCCGGTGGCTTGGTGGGTGGTCCGCGTGCCTACCAAGAACTTTTTACGTGGGTTCAAGTCTTACCGAGTGCATGCTCGTGGGGGCTTTTCTCGCATAAAATAAATATATTAGCGGAAAGCGCGAGAGCGTCAGTTGCCTACATTCGATGAAAATCGACGAGCAGTGGGAATGCTGAGCCCTATGAGCGACAAAAAATAAAGGCACGTGCCGGGGGGAAGAAGGGTAAACACCTGTGACCACGGCTTGCCCAGAAGGTCGTCGAGGGTAAAGACCTCCCACGAGTTAGGCTGTAAAGTGAAAGTGACGACAAAAAAGAAAATAAAAGCAAACAATTCAAATCACGCCGCGTTTTGTGAGCTTGATGCCCTCCCAGCACATCCATCAACCTTCGACAGAAGCTCCCACCGAGGGATTCCATGAACGTGCACAAGGTCCGACTTTACCAGCAGCACTACATCACCTCGACTCACGTGTGTGCTTCGCTGTTGTCGAGTTAAGCTCGACCCGGTTAACGCTGAGCTCTGCTGGTTGTGATGCACGTGAAGGAATACGCTCGCCAGAAGACCACGCAAAAGGGTGCCACCTATGAAGCCTGGGGCATCAAGGGGGTCAATAAAG
This sequence comes from Postelsia palmaeformis, assembly GCA_037834295.1. Taxonomy (NCBI): domain Eukaryota; class Phaeophyceae; order Laminariales; family Laminariaceae; genus Postelsia; species Postelsia palmaeformis. Next base: position 11,197 of record JBBMHQ010076620.1, read on the forward strand.
ATACCGCAATATTGGCAGGCATCTGGAGTGTTTAAAATATGATGAAAGCTGCCTCCAAGCCAGAGAGCAGACAGGTGCAAGATGCAAGGATAGAGCGTGATCCGAGACGATTTCCACGACGAAGACCCAATACTTTCACCCCCTTATCGAAAAAAATGGAAGCTGGTGTGCAACTCCTTTTTCTGAATGCTAAATGCTCAAACCGAAACAGGCGAGCCGCGCTCTTTTCGCCGCCGTGTGGCGAGCCCTAAGTTGCATATATACCGCAGACCACTACATACAACTGGTGATATACTACGTGGGTTGCGCTCTTCTACCAAGGCGACAACTCGTGTCTACTACCCACTTCGAGTGGAAGGCCCCGTTGCAACACCTGCCTCTCTCGAACTCCCATTATTGATAGGAACAAAATCAGATTTTTGAATATTCGTACTACCCGAAGGTACTTGGTATATCTTCGTACTATTAATACTCCGATCTACGAACTGATCTACTGCCGTACCCAAGGCTGTACTCGTATCCTATCAAGTGACGAGTACGCGCGTACTGGAACGGGGGGTGCGAGGGTATTGCCTTGGGACTCGCGCGTACTCACCCACTAACATAAACCTAGGCTATGAGGCCTTCCCACCGGACTTGGCAAGCCCCTGCTGCGCCCCTGCTGCTGTAGGAGTGCCTGAACCGTTTTGATCGCCTCAGAGCACATGTCATGGAATTTTCAAGCAGTCGGTGTTGTTTCAGGGCGTAAAATACTACTGTCTCGTCCTACACATGCCAGTCTCGACCAAAAGGCCCAGAGAAAAGCGAACAACGAATCGCAATAAGGGCCTAAACTATACCAGGTACTCCGGAGTATTATTTTTTTACGGAAGGATAATACTCCGAGTATTCGATATGACATTTTTGTTTTTGTTTTTGTTTTTCTCATCCCATTTATTATCTTCGCCCTTCTTCTCTCTCTCCCTCTTCAGTCGTAACTCAGATCCGGGGTCACG
>JBBMHQ010076631.1:0-12189 GCA_037834295.1 Postelsia palmaeformis
CCATCCTCCTTTTTATCCAGCTCGTCACCTGGCCTGCGGGCGGGGGGGGGGCACGACAGTCTGTTTCTCCTATTGTTGATTTTTCTTGCATACGTGGCAACGTGGTATCTCTGTGGTGTAGCTTTTGACCACATAACTTGTACCTCTTCTAGGATTGAAGAATCGGCACGGACTCTGGTTGCGCTGGATGTCGTTGGGTAGAAAGAACGGTTTGATATGAAGAACACACATACACATAAGTATCCCCGTTCCCATCCCCACGCATTCTATCAAGAATCCCGTCCCCGTACAAACAAGTCCCGCGAAAATACACATCCCCCGTGCCAGTACAGACACGGTTTAGCAAAGTTCAGTATACGTCAAATCCCGTGAATAGAGTCCGCAAATGCTACGAATTCAACCCTCCCCGCCGATGAAAACATTTTGACAGGGTATGTACGAACAAGTGTCGGGTTTCGAGTTCATCTCTGCTGTGGCTCTGTTTCAGTGCATTTTCTCCTTCGTGAATTTCGAAAAGCACCACGGACGGAACAATTTCGGAGCTTTCGTAGGCCCGTTTCTTGCGGGTTTAGCCCCGCCGTCGACAGCACCCATCCCGGGGAACTTCATGCCCGAAACACTCCTGAGCGCTGTGTACCGAATTCGGCCCTCTTGTACTGCGTTCGGAGAGTATATTCCTTGCAGGACAGCAGCCCCCTTATGCAAAGGTTCTTTACTAGGAAGTCGGCCAGCGTTCACTAGTAGTGACGGCATACCAGGCACTCGGTAATTTATACATTACAGCTAATGACGAACCTAAAGCAAGCATATCGAAGGTCCCAGCCCTGACGCATATAGATAACGACCTGACGGTTGCATGCCCGAAAAATTTGATAACGGCGGCTGAGCGTGGAGGCCTGACTGCGCCCGCAGGGTGCAACCCACGGAGAGGAAGACAAGCGACGGCTGCTCGGTATTGCGGCCACAGCAAGCAAACAGGGACTAATCCTAGACGAACACGGCATAGTGCAACGGGTTGAATCCTCGGACCGCGTCTAGTAAACCTTAGGAGGTAGGCACCGTGGCACGTTGAGGTGCATACCTCTGCCAATCCGATAACGTGAGATGCGATAGTGAGAAGAGACTAACGAGCAACGGCTGGTTGGCACTACGGCCACAGCAACCAAACAGGGTTTAATCCACGACAAACGCGGTCGGATACGACAGGGTGAATCCCCGACCGCGACGAGTAAACCTTAGGAAGTAGGCACTGTGGCAAGATAAGGTACTTACCCCTGCCGATTCGACAACGAGATTCACGATAGTGAGAAGGAACTGACAAGTGACGGCTGGTTGGCACTACAGTCACAGCAAGCAAGCACGATTTAATTTCCGACGAACGCGATCGAATATGACGAGTTGGATCCCCGGACCGCGACTAGTAGACTTGAGGGGGTAGGCACCGTGGCACATTGAGGTGCTTGCCTCTGTCAATTCGATATCGAGAGATGCGATATTGAGAAAGGACCAACAAGCGACGGCTGGTTGGCACCACGGCCACAACAAGCAATTAGGGTTGAATCCCCGACGAACGCTGTCGAATAAACGGGTTGAATCCTCGGACCGCGTTTAATAAACCTTAGAGAGTAGGCACCGTGTGACGTGAAGGTGCTTACTCCTGCCGATTCGATAGCGAGAGATACGACAATGAGAAGGAACAAACGAGCGACGGCTGGTTCGCACTACGGCCAGAGCGAGAAAACGGGGTTTCATCCTCGACGAACACGGTTGAATACGACGGGTTTAATCCCCGGACCGCGACTAGTAGACATTAGGAAGAAGGCACCACGGCACGTTGAGGTGCTTTCTCCCGTCGATTCGATAGCGAGAGATGCGATAGTGAGAAGGGGCGAACGAGCAACGGCTGATTGGTACTACGGCCACAGCAAGCACACAGGGTTGAATCTCCGATAAAAAGGGCCTTCTACGATCGAGGTTCTCCCGATTGTTCTGAAGCTCCCCACTAAATGAGCTCCATACCCTACCTTAAACCTGACTTCAGAAAAAAAGCAATTCAACCTCGATGAATATTCTCATCGCCCAGGTGTACAAGAACAGTAATCTTCGAATCAAGATTAGCATTCCGACGATTTTGGGCCAGGGAACCCCCGGCATTCCAAAAACCTTTCAGCGGAAATGTAGTACTTCTAGTGTGGAACGCGTCCGAACGCGGTCGAATACACGGGGTTGAATCCCCGGACCGCGACTAGAAGACATTCAGGGATAGGCACCGTGGCAGCTCGACGTGTTTACTCCTGCGGGCATCTCTGGCCATGCGGCCACAGTAAACACGCTCGAGTCAATCTTCAACGCGCACGAGCGAGCACATGAGGTTACACCTGCGACCTGCTATCGATACGACGGCAGCCCACCCTAACTCACATGCTCGGTCAGTCCTTAGTTACATACAACCCCGATCACAAAAATAGGGTTGAATTCCTGACACGTTCGAGCACAGGGTGACAGTACGGCCACCATGAGCGAGCAGGGTTTGATTTCGAATCACGCAAGGCTGTTACATACACTGTGGTATCACGGTTAAACCCCGGCGGACAACTGCGCACGAGGCATCGACGAACGCAACCGTGATGTCACGGACCACTGTTTCGTAGTGGAAAATACTTCTTGAAAGAAAAACGGGTTGTAGCGTATTTCAGGTGTACAAACCTACTGAGTTTACCTACAACACAGCAGCAGTAGGAGTACTTCGTAGCCGGACGCGGGGTTACACATTCAGCGGCTTTGGCGCCGTTGGACTGGAGGTTTGCTAAGAAAAAGCGCGAGAACCGCGAGGAAAAACAGAACGTTACCATCAATGAAAACCATATATGCCTAAAAACGACGGGGGATTCGTGTATCGTACGGCGGTTTCGGAGAGCGGGCGACGGACGAGAGGATAGAGTGCGATGACACCGGAGGATCGTTACACATGAAGTAGCGCAGGCGGCTGACTCTTTAGCGCACGACACGCAAATGTAAGCGGGGCGTACCGTAAGTGAAAGGGCCGCCGTCGCCGGTTGCTCGAAAATCGGGACGGGGAAGCAGCACTTGACGAAGGGTAGCACAGGAGTCACGAGGGTTGGGCTCTGCCTAGCGACCTATGCACGACAGCGCAGGTAAATCGAAGCCAGGAGTGCGCCAGCGTTCGTAACACGACAAGCGGTGGCGTGTAACGGTAACGGGAACATCGGGAGCGTAAGGTGCGGGCGTCAATACAGGGGGGGGGGCGTGCACGGGCCACGCGTCTGCCCACTCCTATGACGTGTCGCGGCGTTATCCCACTTTGATAAATACAGTTAGCAGAAACATACCGGTATAGAGTTGCAAACTAATATAAATGCTAAGTACATTTCGTATCGATGCGAGTTCTCGAGAGCCTACGCGAACATGTTGACACGCGCAGAGAAGCAGCGCGCGCACGTTACGACAAACACGAGCCAGTATATTTTGCATCCGTGCCACTTATTCTGACCGATCGATTCTATATCACATTAAATCGACAACCATTTCACGTATGTACCCACGTGGTAGAAACTGTACGGAATAATATATAGATGTGTTTATATATTCATGCTACCGATATTCATACACTACCAATCCGAAGTGTCGTTGCAATTGATTGCCCGTACGTCCGCCATGTCTCTCGGTGGGTGCGTCTGGTCACAATCGTATCGGAACTACGTTAGCTTCAAGTACTCGCAACGCACGGTAGTGAGTAAGGCACCGTAACTCGGGTGCCTGTAATTGCTCGCTATAACGAATATATTTGTACACCGTGCTGTATCAAGCGTGGTAGGATCCACCAACTTGTGGCGCGTGACCCTATCACGGAGGCACCGAGAAGTAGGTTTTTCGTTTCCATCTTCCCCAAACCTGAACGTCGAGGAACAAATGGGACGGGGGGGCGCGGACCAAGAGAAACGTAGAAAACAGGCCGACTGTGGCAGACGTTATGCGTGATGCGCTCGGCGAAAGCGTAGGGTAGCTACGATGGGTGGCGGGCTGCAGTATCCGTGAAGTTAGAGTGTGGGCGATCACCTACATAACAGCTCCGCCTTTGTCGCCCCTCAAGCACGACATGAGCATGTCTTGGTCCCAGAAGAACCGCACGGAGACACGCCACAACACTGCGTGCCGATAACCAGGAAAACGGTGTTCCGGGTGTATCACACCGCAATCGCATACCCCAGGGCCGTATCACCGTCGGAGGGGCATGAAAAGTCGTACACGACTTTCTCACGGGACAACCGACGGTAGCATAGCCCCTAATCAACTAGGTTACAAGTTTGGGGGCACTAAGGAATAAAAGGCACCCGGAAAAAGAACATGCATGAGACGAGCGTCGATATTGAGATAAGAAAAGGGTCAAGAAGTATGGGTGGGATCTCCTGCCGCAGCAGAAAGAGGCCTTGTTGATCCCAAACTATATAGGAACTAACGTACGATGCGATGTTACAACAGTAATCTGGAACAGAAAAGAGGGGACGCCAGCAGGGCGGATCCCGTTTCGGGGAAGCCTCATTCATGTATGGCGAGACAGTGATTAAGTATCACTTCATGAGCGATTTGGCAGCTCTGCAACAGCACGACAAAGTCGAAAGAGCGTAGGAAAAAACAGACCATTCCGCCCGCCCGTCGTTGGTAGCGAGGTATACCGTCGGCAACGACATCGGTTTTGTTTTTGTTTATCTTACCGAGGTAGCTACACTTTGCGACGAGATGCTGCGTTGATTGGCAGACAATCAACGCGGGAGTAGTAACCCTGGGTGAGAGTCCCCGGCTGGTCGCAGCAGGAGGCCTCATTGATCCCAAACTATATAGGAAAAAAAGTACGACGCGATGTTACAACAGGAATATTGGAGGATACGTTGGGTACACTGCAAGTTGGTGTGGGCTCGAGCCGTGCCCACTCCTCCGCTTCCTCAACGTGGACGATGAAATACATGATGAACGACCAGGCCGATCTTGGCCGCCTGCCTTCATTCTGAGAGCCCCATCAACTGGGCCGACAGCACCATTCGCGATTTACCTTTTAGCCGCATCAACCCGTTTAGTAGATGTGTGATATCAGTACTATGAAGAATGTATGAATATAAAAAGCTATAAAATATCTGAGATTTGAATCATGGACTGCAGCCTCTAGACTTGAATTGCCTGCATCCATTCCAGAATGCTCGAGGTCGCCGATCCAACCTGAGATTTGTTTTTGTTTGTGATGGAACTATAACTTTTTGTTGTTGCGTACTACGTAGACCATGTGTTTTTCGCTTTCGGTGAAAACGGCTCATTTTCATACTCGAAAAAACTCTTGCAAAAGAAACGACCGTACACGAGACGCCCGTGCGCGAAGCAGAGCATCGGGCAACTGTGCGAGTTCTGACGACAATAGCTTGCATGTTCGACTTCACGAAAATACATCGTAGCTCGTTGTTGATGGCGAACGACTGCTGCCTGACGAACCAGGAACCCTGGCTGCCCCCTTAGCGTGCCTCGACTTTGCGGGCTACAGTTGTTGTTATTGAGCAGGTGTGTTCTGCAAAAGGGAGGTGCAAACATTCAGGTGCGGTTCGTTTTAAGGCTCATTTTGTGTGCTCCATAATCTTCATCAGTTTCGACCACTCCACCACATCGAATTAAAGATGTAGGCTGCGTTGAGGAAGTGCAAACGGGCAATCTGAATGTAATTGTAAGCTGCTGTAGTAGCTGAAATCCTACTGTGAGTAGTGCCTGAATTACTCTCCCTGTCTGCTAAGGCACGAACCAGGCAAATAAAAAGATCCATAAACGGTTTATTCAAGTTGCAACTGTGAGTTTTGTTTTTAAAGAGAAACATCTGTTAAAAGGGACTAGGGCCAACCGGAAACTCGGGAATGGGGGGTGGATGGAAGTCCCTTCGCAGCTAGCACCCCAACGTTTCTTAGTCTTCGAAGAAAACGTCACTACTATTATTGCAGTTTATATTGCGCTGTGAGTAGAACATCGGCTGGTTCGTGCCTACCGAAAAAAGGCCGTTACTCGAGAGAATTCATCACAACATCTCGTGGTTCTTTCGAGTTTGCCCGCACGAAGGTCCTCAATAGAAGCTTTCGTAATATTTGCTTTGTGTGGGTGTTTATTTTATCCGCCGCTTCTCCTCCCAGGGGGCACGCCGCGGTTTTGTTCGTTTTCTCTCTTCTATTCCTTTTCTGTTTTCGTTGTTTGTTTTTTGCCTGCATCGATCGATGTGCATCTGGATTGCTATGACGCTTGTATGTTGTGTCTTTCGTTTTTAGCGTTGCCTGTTTTTCTTACTGCAGTACAATTTTCTGCAGTATGTCTGCGTCGTGGTGATGTTACCACAGGGCTTGTATCTCTCGAAGGAGGAAGAATCGGCTCAGCCACTAGGTGTCGTTTACTATGTGTCCCTTTCTAGGTTTGTCTATTGAGAAGGTACCCGTTGATACTTACGTGTCTCGAACGCTTAAGAGATATATTCTGAATAAAAAGCAACATTCTCCTTCGAGCACCAATGAGAGACTGAGAGCAAAGCTCGTGCTTCGTGGGGAAAACCTGGTTCCCTATTTAAGGTTAATTCTTATTGGAGAGCGTTTTTTCCATAACTTCCAGAGTTTGGAAGTATTTGGAACTTAATATGTAAGTATCAATATACGTAGGCGTTCTGCCACTATGCGTGAAATTTTCTAGAAGAAGCACGAAAATCAACTTCGTTAGCATTTCAATAGTTGTATTAAAAAAACAGGAAAATTTAGAAGGTTGAAAAATTGCGTGAAACAAACGTCGAAAAACTGGGGAGAAAACTCTTCGATAATAATGGCCCTACGATCTGCATCCCAAGTACTACTATTAAATACTACTGTAGTACGATCCCAATACCTGAACACAAGTGACTGCTGAGCTTCCTGCCTCGTTCTAGTCAAGATGGGCTGAATGCCGACGGGTAGTGGAAACAATGGTTTCATGTACAGAGCCCACCCTTTGGTACGACGACATGTCTTTTGCCTTGCCTACTCTCCCGTTCCTGCATTGCGAGATCGTGTAGCCTATCGGGGTCGCCGTTTTGTGACGACAGAGCTTGCCTTGTTCTGGTGTGAAGAAGCGCGGACACTGGGTGTGTTAGTTGCCGACTGGTACGAAGAAAATAAATATTCGAATCTGACGAACACCCGTAAACCCTTACCAGGTACCTGTAAATAAAAAGAAAAGCCTACAATTACTAGGTACCAAAAATATTCTGAACGCGTGTGGAAAACTGCTGTACCTGTGTACGCAAAGGTATGTAAAAAATAGCAGTTGCTAACAGTCGCACAAATGTCTGATGTAATCTGATTTGTTGTGTGGCGCGATTTACGTAGCTGCAAAATGGCCGAGGGGCGTATGTGGTAAGTTATATATTTTCCAGAATGGGTTGTAATGTATATATATTTGGATGGTTTCCCAGGGTCACGGGGAAAAGGAATGAGAACCCCTCCTTGGCCTCGGTCTATTCTACAAGAATGAGACAAGAAAAAAATAATATCTCCTTTCTCTCCCGCGCCTCAAAGCAAGGCTGAGCGGCGCCACACCCGGTGCACGAGTTGTCCCCTCGAGGTAGGCGCAAGAAAAACAATATGGATCCACATTAGCACCCTCTCTCCCTCCCTTCCTCGGCATTGGCCCAAAAACATGTGTTTTCCCCCCCAACTTGGTACTAGTATTTAGGCTGATTTCGGACCCTTCCTTGAAACGGGTATGTATGAGTGCCACATCTAAACCGTACCCACGGGCGCTTTTGTTGTTCTCTTATTTTTAGCATGCGTTCCAACTTCAGCAGACCAACGCGCACATCAAGCAAAAATGTGTGATGTCTACGCATATTTCCAGTGTGTGTCCAAGTGTGTCGGCGAAAAAAGTTGGCAAAAAAGGCTTTGCTTGACAAAGAGTGCGTTCTAGATGGAATTTAGTGATTGCAATATGTATAGGGTAAAGACTATAAGCAAGACACTTCAGAGTTTATACTCAACTACGTAAGTAAGGTGTTGTTCATGTAGGTGTGCGACGGCGGTGTTTTTAAATTTGAATTTTTGTGTTCATGACAGGGGGGATGAAGCCGTCTAGAACACAACCCACGCTACTTGAAAGGCCGTAAAAAAGGCAGAGGACACATAACATAGCGATGCGAACCTCTGAACACTTCTTTCCGGCCCCCTCGGCCAAGGTTTGGCCGTTGCAATTATCCTCCCCTGCTCCGTCCCCGCCAAGGCGCCGCCCTCAGCCCCTACGTTCCCTCTTTATTATCATCCGATGATGATCAGCTCTCCTTCCATACCCTCTTCGCCAACATATCCCGACCTACTGTGCTATGCCCAGACACAAAACGTCAATTTTTCGTTTGCGTTGTACGGATACTATTCGCCCCACCCGTCTCCGCCCCCTCCCCACCGGATTTGTCTTCTTGTTCTTGTTCTTGTTCTTCTTCTTCTTCTCCTCATTACTCTTCCTCCTCTTCCACCTCTTCTTCTTTCTTTTGTCCTCGTTATTCATCCTTTTTTGTCGTTGTCTTCCTCGTCGCCCTCCACCTCGACCTCTTCTTCCTCGCTCTCGACTTCGTTGTCAAAATTTACCGTCAGATTCGCTGAGATTGCTGACGTCGCCCCCGCAACCTCTGCTATCCTTCCTGTCTGTTATCAAGGTTTCTCCCGTCGTTTCGCCGCGAACTGAAACGTGAGTTGCGCGTGCACCAACTGCTCCACCCCTTCGTTGGATTTTTTTCCAACAGTGCGCCCACACCAACCTACCAGTATATTTTTCAACTTAGCTGACAACAATTCCCGCAAGAACTGTATTTAGCAGAACTTGCTTCAGTAATTTCACCGCAGTAAAGCCACGGCAATTGGTAAACGGTACGCCACCGTGATAAATCGCCAATACCGTTCCTACCCTAACCGTTACCAAGCACATCACATTCTCTCATTCCCATCGAAATCTTCACCGAGAAAATAATGTTGTCCCATTCCCATCCAAACAATTACTACCGTGGAAATATCGGCATTCCTGTGGTTTCCCGTTACAACCCAACAAAATACCGCGCAAACGCACAGCTGCCAATCACCGTACAGAAAGGTCGAATGAATTACCGCAGACACGAAATAACCATCTATACTTGTGGGTTTGGCCCACAAATTTCATGGGCTAGCCTCACGTTTAATTTCTCTCCGGGTGACTGTAGTTTTTTTTGGAGATTATATATATTATTTGTTCTTGTTTTTTCCCCGATCTGAATGTTTTTTTGCCGGAAACAAATTTGTCATTCTTGGGGCTGTGGCCAAAATGAGGTACATTGTGCCTGATCAATTGGGGTCAAAGCCAGGTACACTGCTAAAACCAAGCAAAAACGCCCGCCCCGAGCGGGGCTTGGTCCAAGAATATTCAATTGGAAAACATGCGCCAGACTATGCCTCAAGCTTATGGCCTCCACAATCTGATTTTTTTTTGTTCTTGTTAGGGGTGTTGCTGTTGTTTTCGCGGTACGTATTGTAGGTACCACGCGCCCACTTGGATCCGCAGAGAGTCACCAGGCTTTGTTTGTTCCACCACGGCGGGAGCGCCAAGAGGTTTGAGTGCAGTTCTGGCATCCCCGCCCCGCCAATACAAGCTTTGGAGCGTCTCTTGAGCATCCTCGCGGAACTGCCTGCTCGGCACGATATTATTGGACCGTGTTACCGTGTATTAAGAGGTAAGCACCCTGTGTTGGACTCATTACAAAACAAAGCTGGCATTACCAAAAATCCCGACAATATAGCCAATGGGAGCACGTCTGCCGCTAGTTTTTCACGAGGACTTTTCGCTTTTCTTCTCTAGCTCCAAACGTTTTTCATGGAGCGAAAATTTGTCAGACCTGTCGACCACCTGGTGTTTGTCGCTAACCGCCTGGGCCTCCTGCGCCAGGCTCTTATAGCGGTGCTTACAGTTGGACTCTCGGCTGACGTCGCTGACGAACGCGCGTGCTTGGACCGGCTGGCACTCGTCGACGCCTCTTTTACATCCGCGGCTGCCGGTCTTCGCCGTCACACTCTAAGTTTAATCCTTTCGCTTTCCGGCTATTCGGCGCGGGCTGTTATGAGCGACATGATAGACGACAACCTCGGCCTGTTGGTGAACGACCTCATGAGATTTACTCAGCAAGTTTGTCCTTTGACTGTCCCCCCTACGTTGAACGCTGTGTTTGACGCGCCGCCTGCCCCAGCGTTCGGTCGTTCGCGCAACATTTGCTCATCCGGTGGCGACGTTCTGAGGCTCGTCGAGGGTCTCTAGGTTCCACGCGTCAACAGGGATGAAGCATCTAAGCGGGACCAAAGCCTCGCCCCCGCCGAGACGGATCCGACGAGAAAGAAGAGCGCCTAGCTGTGTAGAATGCTTACGTCCACGGGCTAATGATGGTACTCCGACAGCGAACTTGTGCATGCAATACCCCGGCCATCTCCTCCTCTCCTGTAGCTTTCCTCGGCGGCGGATCGGCGGCACCAGCTGAGGGTATACGACGTGGCGCAGCGGCGCAGGCTAGCGAGTCGTGGGATCTGGTATTCCGCCAAGACGGTGGTCGCGGGGGGGGCGGGAGTGGTGGTAGCTCTGGTTCGGGATGAATATACGGCGCTTCCTGTCGGTTGGGCCTACATCTGGGGGGGCGGCGGTGATGCGGCCCGGGGGCGGAGCAGCGACGGCGCATTTGGACGGCGGTGGAGCGGAGACTCGGCCGGCCACCCGCGAAGGGGGGGTGGGGGTTGCGTAGGCGTGCACTGGGAGCTCTGGCTGGCGATGGCGGCGTCGGGCGCTATCACGTTGCTGTGACTCCGGGTTCGGTTGCCTTTTAAGAGAAAGGTACGAGTGTGGGCGTGCGTACGAGTTATTTGCCGGCTGACACGGTGTGCGTGTAACGCACGATCGGCAGCGTGCGTCCGGATGCGCTGCTTGTAGATGAGGTAGATGCGTGTCTCGCCGCTCGAGAAGTAGTGGCGCAGTCGGTGTCTGAGCGAGGCTCAGCAAGCCTAGACCAGGTCGCGTCACTCAGCTCCTCACTCTTGCGACAGTGTCAAGGCAATGCTCACCTTTTTATGCCCACCATCGGCTCATCTATTCATCTCCCGCATATCAACGCTGCCATCGTCAAGCACCGGTTTAGCAAATTCAAGGAATTCCCCCGTATTTTCTTTGTTGCTTCGTGTGCTGGCGCCGGGCCCGCCTGTCGGCGTCGCACGGGGAAGGGGTTTGATCCCAGAACTCGCGTATGATATTAACCCGGTCATCGCCGAGTATACTGGGTATATCCACAATACGATATGCGCAGACGTGGTGCACGGCCGAGCAGTGGTGTTTGATTTGCGATCTGCAGACGAGATCCACGGTCTTCGCATTTCACTGCTGAGCGTTGTTCTCGAACCCAAACTAAGGATTATTCATGATTTTACGTTAGCGCAAGAGGGCGGTCGGACCAGAGTTAACGGTGCCACTGATGTTGACTACGCGCCGTCGTGCGAGCTCCGTCATGCGCTTTGTGGTGTGCTGTTACAGGGTTTGGTTTTGCGACAGACGCACGGCAGTCGCGCTCGTATCCTTTTGTGCTCTGTCGACGTCAACGACATTCTTCGGCGGGTTTTGGTTGATCCGGCAGGCGAACCGAACTTCGGGTACGTCTTTGGTGATCACATTGTCGTGGATTTGCGCTTACAGTTTTGTTGGCGCAGTAGTCCTGGGTTTTGGGGGTTGGTGGCTTCTGCGCTCAAGCATGCTCACACCCACTCTACCGTTCAAGGCGCAGACGTTTCCCAAAAAGGGGCTGCCGCCGTTGCGCACGTTGAATTCTCCCCACCGTGGGGGGGTCGGGTCGTTGCTATGCCGCGTGATTGTGGGTCCGTTCCTGGCTCAGGGGGCAGCGTCGGGAGCGATGTGTTTGTGAGGTACTACGTAGACGAGGGCATTCTCGTCGAGTTGCAATGGTGACCGGATGGTCGCCGTTACTTGTGTGCTGTACAGTCGCTGGCGGCGAACCATTTTCGCTCGTCGGGCGAACGTGGCGTTTCCGGTCCGCCCCATTTGTCAGCCAAGACAATGACTAACTGGGGCACGCAGCTCGAAGTGTTGGGATAGATCACTGATACTGAGGCACTTACGGTCAAG
>JBBMHQ010076642.1:0-25682 GCA_037834295.1 Postelsia palmaeformis
ACTGCCACCAACTGCTAGAGAACCATGCATGTGTTGCCTCATGATCATGACCAAAGCCCTCAGACCTGGTAGCCTGGTTTCGTTTCACATACGTACTCAGGAAAGTCAGATATCTGCTGCGCGGACGAACCAACACGAACAAGAAGGAGATACAGGCAAAATTCTGTGGGAAGGACTGGTCGAACCGATACCTAGCCACCCGTTCTATCATCTCTTTTCTGTATTCGTCGAAAGCGATATCAGTACAGCTGCCCCTTTCCCCTCCGCCCCTGCTCTTGTCGATGTTCCTGGCGTCCTCTGCTGCGTGGCGCTGCCGGCTCTTCTGTGTTTGGTCCATGTGCTCCCTCGCGATGGAACGTTCCGCCGCTTTGACGAACCCCCGGCACCACCTCCCGCTTTTCTTTTGCCGCCCTCGGCTATAGCAACGCCTCTTCTCCGAACAGCAGAGGAGAGTTTTCCGTGTGGACCCCTCGGTGGCTTGAAACACTCTGAGGTTGTCTGCTAGATATTGGACCCAGTTATTTTGCGGTCGGCCTCGTCCTAGGTTCTCCCCACCAGCCATCGTCCCGAACATCACCCGGCAAGTCAGTCGCTCATTAGTCGTCTGCTGTACGGCACCGGCAAAAAGGAGCGTTTGCGGATGTTCGTCTCGACGTTCTTGCATTGTGCTTTTTCGAGGGACTTGGCGTGCGACTGGAGGTGGTCATTGCGTTGTCGGCGCTGGAAGCCAATCATCCGCAGAAAGAGGTTGTGGTGTGCCGTTCGGAGCTCAGCGAAGTGCCCCTGACCAAGAGTCTAAGTGACGCACCTGTACAGCAGGGTCTCCATCACCACGGGCTTCAGCACGCGCACTTTTAGCGTGAACGGGGCATCCTCCATATCATACATTTCCCGTTTGAACCGATTGTAGCATGCACATGCGAGTGGGATCCATCGTATGATCTCCGGCACCATGTCAGCACTGCAGTACAGTTGTACAATTGATAGTAAGTCGAAAGGCGGGTGTTGACCCGCGACCATTTACCGAGCAGATACTTGAGTAAATTCGGTTGGGCATAAATAGAAAAATATTGATTTCTCCCGACTTCTCTCTGATTCCGAAGCATTTTTCCCCCCTGTTTTGGAGATAGAGCATATTGTACCACGCAGCGGGCAACCTTAAGCCCGCCAGATCGCGGGTCCGAATTATTATTCCGAGGCCGTCATCGACGTTCACTGGCCTCCCCCGAGACGAAGCCGATCGTGGCTTGAGTCTACTATGTCGAGAGTCAAGATGAAAAACCTGTCATCGCATGAGCTGATGTTTCTCAGACTGTTGATAGCTTAGGAGACAGGAAATTGCCCCGCGTGAAAAAATATGGCATTCACGACGAATTTGCACTGGTGCAGACTCCTGTCACATTTTCACCACCCGAACCTCACCCTTCTTTTCGAAGGAGAAGCAGCGGCAACAACATACTAAACAACAGCAGCAGCACAGGAATATATACATATGCACCTCTACTACCACTAGTACTACTACTACGTACGGTAGTACTGCTGCTGCTTCTGCTGTGGGTTGCCCAGCGCCCGAGAGCTGGTGCACCCTCGCCCGTGTTGCTTTTTGTTGATTTGATATATTTGCTGCGTTTCAGTTGTACTGTAAATAAAAATATTTTTGTTTTGTTTGTTTGTTTTTAACATCAATTTCACCTTCCAGCCTAGTTCGTAGGAGATGTTCCCTCGACGCCCTTCTGGACAAGCCGTGGTCACAGGTTTCTACCCTTTCCCCCCCCGCTACGTGCCTATTTTTTTCATCGCGCATAAGGTTCAACATTCCCACTGCTCGTCGATTTTCATCTAATTTTAGCTAACTCACGCCCTCGCGCTCAGTACAGATAATCGATGTTTAGAACGGAAAAATTGAGGAAATTTTCAACGGTGCTACAGTCTTTTTCTCCGGCCTGATCCCATTTGGCACCCTGATCCCATCAGGACCTGATCCCACCCTGGTATGATCCCATTTGGCACCCTGCTCCCGCCCACAAGGTGCACAATTGGCACCCTGATCCCATCAGGATCTGATCCCACCCGGATATGATCCCATTTGGCACCCTGCTCCCACCCACAAGGTGCACAAATGAAGTAGCTCTCGGCAGGAGCTGCCGGACGGCGTGAGCGCGAAGCGCGAACCGTAAAGAGTAAAAGAAACGCGAATAAAAAGGCGCGCAACCAAGACAAAAAGACGGATGAATTCGTACGCAGCGAAAATTGAACTCGCGACCATACGACCAGTATGGTGTCAGTCAAACCACCGAACCATGGCACCATCGACCCATCTATAGCAAACCAATGTCACGACTCGGAACCGAAGAAATTTCCTGGAAACAGACACTTCTAAATTCGGTTGATACAACCTCCTCGCGCTTTCCGCTAATCAATTTCTTCCATGGAAGAAAAAGCCCCTGAGCATGCACTCGGTGAGACTTGAGCCCCCGAAATTGATCTCGATAGACGCGCAGACTACCCATCAAGCCACCGGGGACGCCGGCTGTGCACAGGTACTAATAATACGTATACGTATGTTTGTCAATTTTTCGTACTTTTGCCAACTTTTCACTTCGCACCTGTTCGCGCGAGGCTCTTTTCGGCAAAACAGTGAGAACTCGAATACTTGAAGCCGGGCCGGTCACATCGGTCGAGATCGCGGCACAATCTGTGAACTCTGGAGCGCGTGACGGGCGCTCAAAGGTTCTTCCCCGGCGGGAGTGGACAAGACGATTTCCCTGGTTTCGATACGGGAGGCCCTAATTCGTACGTACGTATCGGTAAATAAATGTTGTCTGCCTTCTCCCCTAGGCTCTCATGAGCGGTAGGCAGACAGGTCATACATGTACCAGGCACACAACATACAACATGCACATATCCCATCGTTCCAACGCTGCCGCCCGCACGCCGTGCATATGCGACACACCCGTATGCGCAGTGTTGCTGTGGCCGGTTGTGTTTGTCAAAGCCTGCCGCCCATACTCCACCGTGTGCCAGTTTTTTTTCATACGTGTGTACCCAGACTGACGTATATTCCTGTACGTTTGGTTTTGTTGTTGCACGGAGCACGGATCACACCGCCCAGGCAGATGTAGCCACGGCGGTGCACACGGCGTACTTACTTCTAGCCTTCTACAGCACAATAACCCTACTGCCCAGCAGCAGCAGCAGTGGGCACACTTTACGCCTTTGGATGATCGTACTGCGGCTATTAAAGTTGATCTATCGCAGACTTCGATCGGTCACTTGACCACGTCACGCCCACACACCATTATCACATTTCTCCCCCTGATGCTTCGGATATATCGCTGTGTGTGATCCAACATTGTCACTGCTCCAGCTAGCTGCGATCAACACAGTGCGCGTACAGCAGCAGCAGGATAGATACAATACGGAAGTGGGAAGATTCGCGCTGTACGCTCAGTACAACTGTTCTTGTAGTGTTCGTTGTTGTTGTCATCGGTATTTTTCCTACGGACCTTCCGCTATGTGTGACCGGCCTACTCGAGTGCAACAAAAACGAATCGTTCGTATATAGAACAAAACGTTCGCTCAGAAGCATCGTATACAGCAGCAGCGTTGGAACATACTTACAGCAGTAGTCACTGACCGCTGTGTGTCTGTCCTACACTGCTGACCGATAGATCCTAGAGCTGGCTGAAAGAGGGGATCAGTGCACGTACGTTCCATTGTCGGAGTACACGTATCTCCTGCTGTCGTATCATGACACATACAATACCTGGTACCTGGTAGAATTTTGTATTTCACAGCAGAACCGCTGCATAATGAGCAGTCGTAGCCACAGTACTCTACTGCTGTAATAGATCTTGCTGTACGCTTCGGATTTCGGAACATGCACGATGGCCTAATCAAGCAGAACTCTGCGAATAGCGCCGGTCTTCTTTTGCTCCTTCTACAACAGTTAACATTCATTCCCGAAGTTCAATTCGCCCCATCTACGTTATTTTTTTTTATTTTTTTTCAATCCTGACTTTTTTTGTACCGTACACCCACCTTGCTTTTCTGAACCTATGATATGATGCAAGTTGTGCGTTTCGACCGAAGGAGTTTCGGCGCGCTCACGTGTGGTATACCTCAACATTTCGAAGTATGCTCGAGAAAGTACTGCTGCAGATATTTCGATCACTCGCAGTATTTCGGGTTCTGGTGCTCCAGTAACTTCGAGTACTAGCAGTATTTCGAGTTTCTGCACTTTAGATGCCACTGCGTATACATTCGAGCTCCCACTATTATTCAAGGCTCGCTAATGCTGCCGTCGCGGATACTCCCTGTTGTGCTTCAAAGTATCTCGAGGTTCTGTACCGCAGGTATTAGACCGCGAATACTGCTCCAGCAGTCTTTTGTCCGTTGATAGTGTTCGTGCTGCTTCTTCTGCGAGTACTCGCAGTATAGTACCGAACTCTACCCTCGATATGCCCAGTATACTTCCGAGAATATAAAGGTAATGTACATACTTCGACCACCTTTCTGTGCACCGAGGAGACAATTCTCAGGCCCACATATTACGGTACAAAACGCCCTCAGGTAGTCTCACAAGTAGAAGTCGGAGCAAATGACATTCGCTGGAGACAACTCGAGTACTAAGAATACTGACTATTAATAGCAGGATTTTGAGGCATACATACACTGCGAGGAACATGTGCTGTAGGTACTCTCAGTGTCTCGAGGTGTGTGTGCTCTTCACCTTCAACCACTATTTCTACCCGTCGGCATCCAGCACAACCAGTGTTCGTGCCGGTTCTTCAATCCTAGGAGAGATACCAGACTTTGGGTCATAAATCTACGCCACAGAGATACTACCTCCAGGTTCTGTATTCTGTGCTGGTGATACTGCCTGTGCCCCAAGTATTCCGCGTGTTTCGATACTGCAGGTGCATACTACTTGCTACTTGTATTGTCGGGGTTCGGTACTGGTCATACTCTTATTACTCTCAGCATTTGGGCCTTCTCAGTACTCGCGAAATTTTCGCCGCCAGTACTCCAATACTCTCATCACTCGAACTACGATTTGTTCTCCAGTTTTAGTCTGTAAAACCTTTATGTTACCCTGAAATTTCTGGCCGGGGTTCGCATGTATATTCGGACTGCATAAGCAGGGTCACTCGTTTTGTAGATCGTAAAGTACAAACCTGCAGCTCGAAATCGCGTCGCATAATGAACAGCTTGAGCACCCAAAAACATAAATTTCGGAGGGAGATATTGTATGCGCCGGATCCTACTCAGCCGGTCACAATGTATTATGGCGCAACCTCGACCTCCCTTACTTATTTTAGGCTTAGTTTTACGCCGCATTCATTGAAGAGATCGCCGCGTGTCATCTGTTCACGATTAGTACCCACTAAGGACCGGTGTCCCATTTTATATTTTTTAGCATCAATGATCTCACAGCCGGCGTCCCCGGTGACTTGGGAGGTAGTCCGCGCGCCCATCAAGATCAATTTTGTGGGCTCAAGTCTCACTGACGGCATGCTCAGGGGCTTTTTCGTGAAGTAAAAAAACGGTCAGCGGAAAGCGCGAGAGCATGAGTCAGCTATCGCTTTCGAAGATAATCGACGAGCTGTGGGATTGCTGAACCCTATGCGCGACAAGAAACAAAGCTACCGGGAGGGGGAAGGGTAGACACCAATCTGTGCCCACGGCTGATCCCGAAGGTCGTCAAGGGTGAAACCTCCTACGACCTCGTACGGCCTAGTCTGGAAAGTGAAACTGACGATTGGGAAAATAACACTAGAATGATCCCACCCTAATTCCGCAAACAGCTCAGAAAGGCATGTGTGCGTTCGTCACGCTAATGACGCTAGGATGCAGCTACTGCTAGTCTACAGTTGCGCCGGATTTCATACGCGTATTCTTACTTCACTCTTGCACCATTCCCCTAGGCATCTCCAGGAGGGGAACCTTGAAATAGTACGTACATCTTATCTACGTATCTGACAGGCAAAGTCTGGCCGCTTGGAGGTGCTGAGTACCTATCATACCTACCAGGTATAGCTAAAAATTCGATAGACGACTCCAGCTGTCGTGCTATACGTACGCTCGCCTCACAGTACCACCGAGTGCTGTATCGCACTGCTGTGGGGCCGTATAATATGCTAGTGGGAGTGGGAGCCAGAGGGCCATGTGTGACGCCTTGGAACGCAAGGGGGAACCCACCATGCCAACTAGTGAGTGTGGGGGGCGTTTTGTGGCGTCCTGCCTGTGAAATGGTTGCCAAGAGCTGAAAAAAAGTCGTGAAAGCATTGGTGGAAGGGTGACGTTGCTGGGTAAAGGGAGGGCCGTAAATTTGAATATCATGTACAGTAATCCACTCGACATCCCAAATTTGAACATATTCAAACGTCAAAAAAACGAACGCCCGGACAAGTAACTGGAAACGAGTACACGGACCACTCGACACGAAAATCATACTCACCTGGTATATCTTAATTGTTCATCTCCCCTACCTGGTATTTCAGAAAACTACTAACTTCCTGCCAGTATTATTTTTCGCAAGCTGTGCCCACTGATTCGCCACCGCCTGGACTCTACATGACGTTATGATAGCAAGCTTGTTATAAGGAGTGCTGCTCCTTACGCAGGAATAGGCAGGCTTCCGGCTTCCATCGTCGCTCGGGACCGGAGCCGTGAGCGGTGGGTTTTTCCTAGGAGAGAAAGGCGAGGGCAGACGTTTTCTGTGACATACCCCTATCGGCAGACGACTTGCTTTCCCGTTTGCATTACCGCTGTATGGGCCAGACAGACCACAACATGTTGACATATGTCGGAGAATAGGGCGCCCTGCTCCCACCGTCCTGTCGTACTGCTTTATGTACTGGCAAACAGTATAAATCTGTCCCCTGTAATACGTATTGTAGCCGTTTTCAAGAATGGAGCGCGCGAGCGAGAAGCGCGAGCCTTTGGTTCTTGATTTTCCGAGCAAGGAAAGCAGGGAAGTTCAGTCTGAGTCACACCCTGCCTGCTGGGGTGCCGTCTGTACCGGCGCCGGCTGGTCTCTTTCCATACTTGCACCAACTCCAACTGCGACTTCACGGCAAAAAGGACAAGCAACCTCAGAACAGCACTCAAATGCATTCTATCGAGGGCGATCCACTTTTTGCTATTAATTACTAAAACACTCATAGTAGACAAAACACGAGAATGCAACCAAAACTGTTTACCGTGGTGCTAGACGGATTTCGGATTTGAGACGTGCTGCTGCTGTATGTATGACGGATACGAGACGATCATAAGATTCGGCACGTGAGACGAACCTTAAACGCGCTTAGACTTCAACGCCCGACAAAGGTATCCAAAACTAATTCAAGTCGTCGTGCTAAGAAGAAGCTTTGGCTCTTCTATGCGGTTCGATATCAAGCTTCGAATTAATATTTTTCGATTTGAAAAGAAAATGACCCTGCTTATGCAGTCCAAATATGCGAAATACGACCGGATTTTGTCGATTGAAGAATCCGATAACCCAAGTCGCCGGATTTCGGGCCAAAACCCGAAGTCCGAAGACTAACATATTTTGAAATCGAAATATGGAATGCTCCCTGAATTCAACATGCTATCCACGACAGCATACATCACAGCAGAACGGTCGATAAGTAGGATGATGACATCTGTAAAGCGACGTTGCTTATCGTCCAATGAGCGGTCGGCGCGTCTTTCCGTGGCGGCTACAGTCGGCTGGCGCGGGCTCAGGCCTAGAGACAAAGAGAAGCGCACTCGACGCGCACTTGTCCGTGGATACGTACTCACTCGTAGACTGCACTGCTGTACAGCAGCAGCAGCGGCGGGCAGTCAGCCACATTTTGAAACCAAGACAGGTTGACTAGCGCACTCAGTCTCTTAGGCGCCAGACCAGAAGCCATCAGCCTTATCTCGGACGCTTGAAGCCTACGCGCAGTGCAGCGCACCCAGCCCGCCCCTTTGCGGCACCGGACCACAATGGCAGCCGCTGGTCTCCGGCGTTTGCTCGGTTTTTTGCACGTGCAATAAACTCTGTTTTGATTGACCAAGTTCACATCATCTGAATAATAACCAAGTTCACATATGAAAAAACGATTGGGTGAGAATCCGAAGCTCAAAAGTTGGACCAAATAGGAAACGGCCTCAAGCCAGTCCAAGGCGTGCTGCGTGAAAATTCGGGGATACCAGGTATGACCTTTGCCGATAGGAAGGCGAAGTATCAACGAAAATTTCGAATCTCGAAAGATACCCTCCAAATTGTTTCAAGTACGCTTCCAATAGGCCCAATTGTGAACAAAATGTTCCAAACAGTTGAAAAAGCCCGAAAAAAGCAAATCTAGGGCCAACTTTGGGCCAACATCGGCCTGAGAAAAAGTCAGGTCAAACTTTGCTTCGAAGCGGCGAGATTTCGAGTCCTTGACAAATCGATCGACAAACCCAACGACTGCGTCATGAGTTCCAAACAGAGCACGCTCGTTTGGGGCATTGACTCATGCTTGGGTTACCGTCCTCACACCATGGCCGGTGTCATGTGGCGGGAGCTGACCGGGAATTGGCCGCTGGTGTGCACAGAACAAAAGCGAAAAATTTCCATCCGTCTCGGCAATGTCGAAAATTTGCATTTTTCAGGTTTGGCGGATACCGTAGGACACCGCCCGCAAACTCCACCTGATACTTTCGGAGCCGTCAACTGCTTTCGTTGGCCTTGCCGAACACCGAGCGGGTTGGCCGTAGGCTCAGTGTTTTGAGCGTCGATCGTCGCACGACCTGGTTTTTTATCAGCGTGTTGACAATTTAAAGCCAGAAAAAGCTTATTGCGCCGCCTGTAGCCGTTGGGGGGACAACATATAGAATCAAACATGCTTTTTCTTTGTTGTTCCGACAGCGGCGGTACGACGAAAAATTCGACCATTTTGGAGAACAAAGCATCTTTGAAAGAAAACGTTTGAACTTCGCGTTTTGATTTTTTACGTAATTCTAATTAACTTGCATTCGTCTCACTCCCCAAAAAATCGTCAGACAGGAAACAGTCGAACAGATAACCAACCGATCTTATTGAGAGAATTCCGTAGCTAACACCCGAACTGAACAAACTCAGTTACGTAGTGAACAACCGAATCGATCGGTTTCCTACTGCTGTGCGTAGTCGGCGAGCAACTTGGAACATTCTGGTGGACAAACTTGCCACGATACAGTTCACTAGGTATCTTATCGAACTTCGCGCCAATATAACGGTGCCACAAGTTCACGGCGACGTAAGACCTAATGTAATTTTCATTCCACACCATGGGAGACAACCCTCGTTAGACTGGGCGATACGCCTCCTTCATAAACCGACTTCAGAAATCGAGCTTCTCGTGGTACAGGGGCGCCATAACGAGGGAACAAGACTCACAAGCGCTTAGCGCGGAATTGAACCTACTGTACTGTACCTCTAGTTGTACAAATGGACACAAAATAAAACGTTCCCGCAAGGTACACGAAAGACCGATCTACTTCGCCCGCAGCGAACACCTCCGGCAAGGTACACGGTTGATCGAGGTTCGGGCGACCGGGTGTTTTTTGTTCGTCTTAAGCAAAGAACCTTCATACATACCCGGAACTTTAGCGCTAGATTGAAAAACCACCTACGCCGCGAAACTCCTCACAAGTCATACCTCCGTGTCCCCTGATGGGCCATCAAACGAGCTATAGTTACTTAACCAACCGATTGTTATAGTTTGCTTCAAGCAAATTACTTTCTCGTTTATACCCGGGACTTTAGCGCAGGCTCGAAAAACCAACCATGCTGCGAAACTCCCCACTAGCCGTGCCTGCGTGTTCCCTGATGGGCCATCAAACGAGCTAGAGTTACTCAACCAATAAAATGTGCTGCTGTGCTATTGTGCTTGATTGGTTACAATTAAACGCTATGTTACCCCTTCATGAGAGAAGGCAGGGACTCGATCAAAATTATAGCAACAGTGTGTAACTTAGTAGCATTACGCGTGTAACATCGTAGCATTACGTGAATGCTAGCCAGAGCAAGCCTGAAGCTTAAGTCTGTGTACATGTCGTGCATTGTGAAAATCATCGGTTGGTCAACGCTAGGTATATCAATTTCCAACAGCGATGTATACTTTTAGCTGCCGCAGATACGCGCTTGGAACCTACGGTTGTTCCGCTATGAATGTCCATCTCGTTTGTAAAACGTATCCTAATGACAGCTCATACGAACGTGGCATATTGAATGAATTCAGGCCAACGACTCGTTTTCACGTCCTGTCACTCAAATAGTCTGCGGCCCTTAAGACGTCACCGAGTAAACGCTCAGGGCGTAATACCCGCCGCAGATTTGGTCAGTATCGCCTGCGCAGGGCATGGAGCACTCATCCTCGGAGAGTGAGCCGTAGAGGTCAAAGCTGTCGCCGCACCAGCACTGTCCATGAAACGAATAACCGAACGAAGAGTTGCAACGTCGCGGTCAGGGGATTACGGTCAACGTGCTCGAAACATTTTTTCCCCTCTGTTGAGTTCATGACCTCTCTACTCATTTCTCAACCACGTACCTGACCAATAGTACCAGGGAATACCAGAACACCACTGCAGGTCCGATGCTCTAGATATGCGTTGTTTTAGGATTTACAACTTCTACCACTTGCGCCCTACTATACCCTGCGCGAAACAGAGCATCAAGTCGGCCGGATGCTGCTGAAACCAGGTACAATACGTGGGAATTTAGGAAAGTTTATGTATTTGTTTTAGGCGTAGAGATTTCGCTGCGAATCAAACCACGCACCGTGTTCGCTCTCTGCATACAAGCCATAACAGCCAGAACGGCGAGGCGCGCATCGTGCGATACGTTGTCCCTGTACTAATAATACAATTTCTGGAGCCATCCATGCGTATACACCCAGACAGCCACTTAAACTCGGAATATGAATCCTACCACGCAGCACTAGAGGTGGTACGTTACTCAGACTTGAGAAAAAGAACTCCCTGCGTCTTCCCAAAACACCATTAGGGGAAGAGCGCGAATCCGAGCGACTAAGGGAAGCAGTATCGATCTATACGAACACATACCGATATCAATGAATGCATCAGTAGATTAGCAAAAACACAATTGGGGATATAAATATGGTTGGTGTGCTCGTCAGAAACTTACTCACCGTGGCCGTAACTCTCTATACCAAAAACCACTCTTGTAGCTTGCCTTAGAGCAGGTGATAAGTACGTAAACATGTACTTCGTAACAGGAGATAACTCGCCACAACCTAGTTAATCAGCATGTAATGTCATTGAAATCGGAGGCCCGCAGAGGAGAGAGACAAACAGTCGTTGACAAGGAGCGTATGAGGCTAAAAGATAACACACGCATAAAATGCGTGGTCAGGCGCCCTCGGAGGCGTGTTTGCTCACCTCAGAGGAGTACTCAGTTCCGGCGAAGGCGTGCCCTCCTTCAGAGCATAAAGTATTGCAGACCTTTCAAAAAACAATGCACGCAAACGAGGGCAAGCAGCAGGAATTCAGCGGAGGGTCAGGCAGACAGCCAGGGCGAGGGGCAAAGTTGATGATCGCACATCCCCGTATGTTAGTATTCCAACCGAAGTGCAACCCCCGCGGAGAAGACGCGGCAGCGGCGGAGAACGCGTGTGTCTCAAAGGGAAAACCAAACCTTTTCGGGTCTCGCTGGTTTTGAAGCTGCGTATCACTCAAACGTTACGCAGTTTCCCTATGACCTACTGCGCTGAATGAAACCGATTATCGAGCAGTAGGGTACTGGGTAGGCCCTCCGTTGACGAATGCCTTCCAGGTTCGAAAACACATTTCAGGTATATCCGCAACGCTTCACAAGCACTATTAAAGATTGCGGGTGGGCGTCTGCTGTTGTCCTGCGGACTGGCTGACCTGGTTCGTCATGGCGCCGGAGGTGTCAATACCCTCCTTGTTCATCGCTCGAACACGTGCGTCCCCGTAGCACCCAAGGTATTCCGGCTCGACCGAGATACCGTCTTCTGTGATCTCGTAGGCCGTGATCTTGTTCCATCCGCCACAGAACTCGCCACTAGTGGTGCCCTCACATGGGAAGTCACACTCCTCCAAGGGTAGCATTCCGCCATTCTTGGTCAGGTCGGCGTCTACAGCGCACCAGCACTGTTCGCGGGTAGACAACAGCGAAATGTTCCAAACGTATCTCAGAAGTGTGACGCCTGCATATGCCCTGACAAAAACTCCGGGATAAGACATCCGTTTCAGATGAGAACATCGCCATGATGCGGAGCGAAGTACAACTGTAGAGGCATGCCAACAGTGGAAACAATTTTCGGAAAATCGTAGACACGGAACTGCTCGCAGGAAACCGACTGATTATTCCCACATGCGTGCTGGTCACTAATATTATACGGGTCGGGCCAACCCTTTTCGCAGTCCCATTTGGGGGACAGCCTACTCGAAAATCACGTGATCTGTCCCCAAGCCACGATTGCAGTGGTTGAGTAGATATGTGAGATTGTGCCGTACGATATAAAGAGGCCGGAGCATGGCGATACCAATGTGCGCCTACCAGTAAATGCTACCTGGCATACACGAAAGTAAGGTTTTGTAAGTTTTCAGTCCACCTTTGTAGGGACACGTGCCCAATTACGCAGTGACACGTAACGTTCGCTCGGAATCCGCAGAACAAGGCTGATTCATACAACGTGCTTTTGTACGGAAGCCCATCATCGTACATCCACACACTTTATACCTAGCAGTATACGCCGGCAGACCCCTGCAGAAGGACACGTCTGGAATATGCGCCTGTTATCGCCTGAATGAGGGGGATAAATACATACACGGAGAGGCCTCAGACCTGCGGGGGGCCTCACGGACTCTCGATGACACTTTCATCTATTGTTTCATAACATGATATCTGTATACGAGCACTGACAGCACCGGTGTGTTCCGTGCAAGTTCGTTTTCTAGGCGCTTCTCAGGACCAAGATATGTACACGTTTTTTTGGAAATAAAAAACGACCGAAATATCAAAAACACATCTGAACGCGCGTTATCTCGCAAAAGTGGTCGTGGACTCGAGCGGTTAATGCCTCTTTTCTTTGTCTCTCGTTTTTTACCAATTCTTCACAAAAAAAGTGGGTGGGAGGCATATTATTTCCGCAAGACCATTCGACCACGAATTCAAACCATCCTCGGAATTCCTCAGACTTGCGATCTTCCAATTTTTGCAAAACATCAAACTGACGAGGAAACAGACGGAACACCGCCGCCGAAACGCCAGGAAAAGTCGAGTCGGAAAAATTATCGCCACAAAGATAATCGAAAAGGGCGACATACAAATTATATTCGAAATCTGCACTACAACGCCTTTGCCTTGGATTTGAAACGGAGTTGATGTTTTTGTTGCTTAAACAAAGGCTGATATTATTCAGTCCTTGACAAGGTGTAACTTCTTCCTTGATTTTTAGATGAGGCGGACAGAAGAGAACGGTCACAACAAGGTATGCCTGCTCATCTCTGGTATTCATGTATTTTGTTCCTACCTGTCGCCTTTCGGAATTGCTTCGGCGGAAACTTGGATTAATCTACCTGCACGAAATGTATGTTTCGACGATGCACACGCCCTGTGCAATTTTCCACTTGATATACTGTTAGCTGTTTTCGAAATGTAATCGCAGTGATGTTTTGGCGAATTGTCGACTTTTTGATTCTAGGCTTTTTGCTATTTTCAGTTTTGATCTGTGTGGTTAGAAAGCATTTCAACGTGGTAGTGAGGCACGTATGTCGCAGTATCCTGGCCTGGACGACCAAGGCTAGGCAGCCGATCATATCTGCTATGCCTGAGAGGCATGTAAAACACGCAAGAGCGAAACCACAATACGACGCACATCCCCGCGTCGACTCGTTACCTCATCAGAGAACTGGGTGCCGAAGTGGGTGTTGATGCCGTCTTTGCATAAGTCGAAGCAAACCTGTGGGGTAATTGCGGCACATCGCTTGGTTAGCCGATTGAGTTATCACGGTTGCTTATTAGACTCGACTACTAGTATAGTGGCATCTAAAAATGTCTTCTATGGGCGAACTCTATTCTTGCCAAGGTGCGTCCACTACCCATGTTCACGTAACCGATCATGGGTCTGCTGGTCGGTACTGGCGATAGT
Source organism: Postelsia palmaeformis (assembly GCA_037834295.1). Lineage (NCBI taxonomy): Eukaryota > Phaeophyceae > Laminariales > Laminariaceae > Postelsia > Postelsia palmaeformis. The sequence continues at coordinate 14,136 of JBBMHQ010076642.1, forward strand.
CACGATGCGTACGAGCGAGTCGATGTCCCTTGAAAGTTAGACCAAGCGCCGTAAACGTGAAGGCTGCTGCTGCTAAAAACAAATTAATATGGGGTCACGAGGAGGGCCCCGGTAGTCGGTCTGTTGTTGGTTACCTTGACGCTGTATTCAAACGTGTCTACCACTTAGGTGAAGGTTTTGAAGCTGCCGCCGTCGAATAAAATTGTAGTGACCGTACTGTAGTTGGTAGAAGAACCCTACTGGACTACAGTATAACACGGGATATTCAGAGGGTGGGAGTGTGGTCTATTTCGACATAATCGTTTTCGATCGTCGGCTACCCAGACGTGGCTTTACATGAGACGTGCCGAATCACGATCGGCGGGCTGTGATATCGCACGTATGGACACTTAAACTACAGCGGAATTTGTGGCGTGTATACATTGAACGTTACTGTCGTGCAAAAATCATAGCATCATATACACATCAATACCGTGTGGGGTGACCGCGATAGTGCAGCTATTTTGGAGCCAAAGTCTAGCCGTCCACTGACCGCCAACAGAATAGCCAATCGCAGGCAAGTAGCCCCGGGTGCGAACAACGTACAGGTGTAGGTGAATCTGGATTGCTTTAATGTTCACGAAAATCTAAACGAAACGTACCGCCAAAAGTTTTTCGAGAGACACGGGTTTACCTCTGCGGACATGGGGTCTTTCGCCTGCCGACCCCCCATGATCCTAGACGACTTGCTGTCCGTGAAACACCCGGACAGCGAATACTCGGTCGCAGTGGTATCCCTTTGGTAAATGGTGATGGAGTTGAAGCCACCGCAAGCCGTAGTGGCTTCGCCGGTACATAAGGATTCGTACGTCCTTCCACACTGGTCGCTGGACTCGGCGCTTTCAAACTCCTCCGCAGTTCCACAGAAACACTGTGGTGGTGGCAACACAAAAACGAAGCGTCGCAAGAGGTTGCACAGGGGGGGGGGGGGGCTCTCGAGGGGAGAGGTGTACTCGATATCATGAATGCCGTGGTCGTATGGCCATAGACCCTTGCATCCCTACAATGCCGGGACGGAGCATGTCGAGTTTTCACCGAACAGACAGACATTGCTTTACTCAAGCGCGGGGCGCCGTGAGGTAGCTGGCGAGATCTCATGAAGGCTGCATTGCATCGTACTAGGAACCGCTTGTGAGGCGGACTTGCATATGGGTGGCAGCTTCACCAAATGAAGTTGACTTTTGTTGAAGGCACTTCTGGAGACAGCAATTGCAGTACTCTGTAACTGCCTCTCGGGTGCCTTACCTTAAACACGACGTGATACGACCAATTTGCTCGTGCGGAGTAGAGGCCGAAAAGGGTAAAAGGGGGGGGAGGAGGCAGCTATTGGGCAGACCTTTCAGGCCTGCTGCGACCTAAATCGCGAACTGGATATATCGGCAACATGGCGCAAGGTTCGATGTTGTTGAAACGCCTACGTACGTGAATCAAGTATCAAGCCAACGCATACTATATATCGCAGTTTGTACGAATTCGGGCTCACGGTACACTCCGCGTAAGGTATATCAAAAGTGGATGTGGACCCTTGGCCGATCGGGCACCTCTGAATGACGGACTCGGCTAAAGAATTTTCGTGCATTCGCCATGTATATTGTTTCAAACGGCCAGCCAATGTGCCTTTATCGAGTCTTCTCCTACCTGACCATATAAGCGTCAAGGCTGTAGCACTAATGCAGGCGAAACGTTTTAACCATATTGCACTAAAAGGCGGAAACGGAAGTGGAGAAGCGGCTTTTGGTTGCAGAAACTGCGCGTTGAGGGTATGGCTGGCTCAACGGCCTCGGTACCGTAAGTCAACGTTCGGAATCCAAACGTTAGAAAACATCGTACATCATGCCCAGCACCAACGAACACAGTGACAAGGAATCAAACAAGATAATCACCTCGCTCCCATACTCAAGGCCGAAGAACTCGTAGTTGGAGCAGTGTTCGGAGCACCTCTGTGGAAGGTCACGTTGATAGGGAAGGGTTAAGGGGGTCGGAGCGTCGTGACAAAGTTGAAAACAGGGGCAGGCATTGCGACGTAAGCCTTCGTTGAACATATTTCGGTACCTCTAGTTTAAGCTTTGGGATCGAGTCTCGCAACTAACAATTAACTGAATCGCTTTCACGTCGATGTTGGTATTGATGCCATTAATAGTACGACATGTAGCACAAACACGTAACAGTGACTTCCCCCCCATCGACGATCGTCCACCAAAAAAATGACCTCCCAGAACCTCCCGATGCTCGAAACATTATATCTTGGCCCTATCGCCTACCTGCCCCGTCATGCCGTCTTCTCCAAACGTGCCGAGCACGAGAGAATCGGCACGGAGCAGCCGGTTCCCCCCGCTATCGGCGAAGCAGCCAACCAGCCGGGTGCCAGGGGGCACGCTGGAGGAGCACTCGAGGGGAGGGAGGGGCCCCGCGTAGAGGGTTCTGTAGTATCCCGTTGCGCCTTCCAAGGGCCAAGTGTATTGTCCGTTCACCGTGGGGCTGTAAGCTTCGTCGCCGGCAAGGTTGGTGTTAACGGTGTCCCAAATGTGGTACTGCCATCGAGCACATGAGTGATTGCGCGTGAAGGACGGAAAAAAAGTAGGGACGTTTGGGTTGCCCGTGGTGCGATCATCGCGGTATGCTTGTTTGCCGTCCGTATATACAAAGTTCACTATAGTCAAGCTGGCCCCATGTTTCTGGCAGTCGCTGTTAGTAGTCGACGTCTAGCGGAACGCAGTGGTACGAACGTGAAAGGCCCTACCGCTCTTCTGGCTGACTAAAAAGCAAATCTGGCATAGCCTCGTGCCTTCGCCCTCAAAGGGGTCGGTGAAAATAAGCGTCCGCTCAAAGCTGGTGTATACATGGTTGCAACGCGGTTCGAAGGACAACGTGATGCTTAAAAACATCAGTGTTGGAAGTAAGTCATTCATCAACTCTGGTTTACGTATTTGGGGTTGGAATCCCACATTTAATTTTGTTTTGAAGAGAACTGTTCTAATATCGCTACGGAAGCAGGGAGCAAGGGCCCTGAGGGAGAGGTCCCTTGACCCCGCCAGATATATCTAAACCAACTGCAAAAGCGGGCTGTTTCCGGAACGCGCAATACAACAGCAGTTCAACAAAATAACCGATCACCAGGAAGCTCCTTTTTATACTGTCAGTGTTTATTGTACGTCGTATTGTTGTGAGCTTCGTTACAGTTCATTCTCGCCTCTTCAGCCAATTCCCCTCGTACTGGACCCTGAAATCGATTTCGCACTTCGCCGAAGGAGTTGACCTGCACTTGCACGTACCTCATGCAACCAGAAGTTCTTGAAAAACCGAAATAAATGTTTGAAATTTGAAAAACTGAAAATTGAAACATTTGTACCCTCAATTTGTTGTTGGGTGCTGGGAACCTCTGAGGGCAGTATGTGGTTGTACTTGATTAGAGATACGCAAGGCTGTTAGATTTGCGGGTCGATGCTGCCCGACACCAGCTCTTCAGAGCAAACGCCCATTAAAAAAAGTGAGGAATGCTTTTGATTGGATTTGTAAGGGCGTCGAGTGCCCCCCCAGACAGCGGTCAAGACTGTAAAGCGAGACACTACATCATCACGAGGTGCTTGTGCTCGAAGGTGCCAGACAGTACCAAAATATCTCCCACGTTCGCTCAAATGTTTCGTTTCTCGCGCGGCGGGAACATAGTGCAATTGCTACATCACTGCGATGAACGAATGGCTTTCGCTGAAATAGTTATTTCCCCCGGGCGTACGACGAATCTTTTCATGAGGGTCGTGGTCAAAGATGCTGCTCAATTAGAAGAATTGCTCTCCAAGATAGGTATGCATAATAGAAAGTGAGTTAGAAGACCTTCGTATGCCAATGGGAACGTAGAGTATTGATAAAAGGTTTGAACTTCAAATGTCCCCTTCAAAACGTTTCAGAACACGTTTGCTATGAGCAAGTTTGGGAAAATAAAAGTTTCAAACATTTGGAATAGCCCGTAAAAACAAATATGGGGCCGACATTGGGCTAACATCGGCTTGACAAAAACGCAGGCCGATCTTGTTCCGTAGCGGCGAGATTCCGAGTCGATGACAGACATCGAACGACAAAACCGACGACTGCGTCATGGATTATAAACAGAGTGCGCTTGTAAGGGGCTCCGACCCGCCCTAGGGTCACCGTCTTCACAACATCGTCCGTGCCATGTGGCGGGAGCTGACCAGCAGTATGATGAAAAACATTCGGCCGCTGGTGTGCACAAAGCATACAAAACTTCTCCATCCCTCTCGAATGGTACAATACAGTTTTTTTCAGTTTTGGGAGGATCCCGTAGGACGCCGCCGGCAAGCTTTCGCCCCTTAGACCACTCATCCACCTGATACCTTCGAGGTCGTCATCTATATTCGTTGGCCTTGCCGGACTCCGAGCGGGTTGGCCGTGAGCTGAGTCTTTTTCAATATCAAGCATCGATCGTCGCACGAGCTGGTTGGTATCTATCAGCGTGTTGAAAAATTCCAACCTGGTAAAACAACTCGCGTCGCCTGCAGCGATTTGAGGGCAAAAAATAAATAAATGTAAAAACGTTTTTTTTTGCTCACAGCAGCGACGGTACGAGTTAAATCTCGGCTGCTTTTTCAACGCGCATTTTTTCTACTTCGGCTTATCTAAAAATTCTCCCGAGGTAACTTTTTCGAGGAAATTTCTGGAGAAAAGGCAAAAAAGTATTCAAACGAAGTCAGGATTTCAACAAAAGTTGCGGTAACGTTTGGCTCTCTAATTGACTAGCCCACACGCACCCAGCATTATCCGGACGCAGGACGCATCTCAGCTCTCGAAGGATAAAAACACTGAGCTTCTTCCATGCCACTATGTGGCTTGCTGTACGTATCACGAGAACCACTGTGGGCACAGATGCTCGAGAGGTGTATGTTGCTTGAGTATGTAGCCCGCACGAGCGGCGTTGGACTGTGCCAGCGGGCCGCCGCGGCTGCTACAGTACACGCTCTCGCTCGCTTGGTGACGAGAATGCGTCGTGCCCACAATTTTTTAAGTACTCGTACTCGTGCTTGTACAGCCGTGCTTGTTGTAGAGCGCGACAGCATGTGACAGCTCGTGTATCATTTCAAAAACAACCATACTGCGGCAGCAGCAGCAGCAGTAGCAGCAGCAGCAGCAGCAGCGGCGGCGGCGGCGGCGGCGGAGCGGAAAGCGTCGGCGCTGTGGCGTGCGTAGACCGAGAGCAGCAGCAACAGCAGCAGCAGCAGCAACAGCAACAGAAGCAACATAGCAGCACAGCAGCATCAATTCAAGAATGAAAGCTTCTTGGCGCTGGTGCTGGTGCTTGCTGGTGCTACTGGTGCTGACGCTGTTTATCTTTGTTGAGCAAACTAATGCTGTCCTTAGCTGCCGCTTGTTGTGCTGCTGCTTGCGATCGTGGGATGGCAGTGATGGCACTGCGGTCAGCTCTGCCGCCAACTCCGTTGCTGGACTGCCGTTGCTACTCGCACGCTGTTTTTTGTTTTCGTTCTTGTTTTGTGGACCGCGTTGCCTAACCTTCCCATTCCTTCTTTTTATTGGAGGCGTCGCCCGAAGGATTTGATTTACCTCACTCGCAGACACACGATACCAGGAAGGGGAGGGAAGTTCCTTTTTTCTGACGACAGTAAAGTTTTTCCTTTTTTTACCTCTGTCGCAAACACTCTTCTTATCTTCGAAAAAAATACTCTGGGACTCCGCGTTTCCATTGGCATAGACAGGTCTGAGGCCCCAATTATGGGTAAAAATGGAGTAGGTTTCGCAATCTGGGAGGGGGAATCTTTAGGGATGATTTTGATTCGAAAAATGAGCAGCGTGGTCTGCGCTTCGGAATCGTCGTCCGTAATATAGAAGATTCCTGGTTCGATGCAAACGTGGCGCAGCCCCGTTTGTGGCGAGTTTTCGCCCGTTTTGGCTGCGGTTTGAGGTCAGGGTTAGGGTTACGGTTAGGGTTAGGGTGGAGATTCGGGTTAGGTCTCCGCCCGGACCTTGATCCCAACGGGGGCCAAAACACCTGAACAGCCTACCAACTAAAAGATCCCCTCTCCCAAAGTGTTATGCGTCCGTAAAAATGTCCAGAAATCTGAGAAATCTTCGGATTATTGTCTGAAATACAGGTATTTTGCGGAAAATTCGGAATACGGATTTTGTTCGTAAATCCCGTACTTCACATCCCAGACTTCGTATGTATACTTCTGCTGTCAACACGCCTTCGTGTGCTTTCGACACATTCATTCCTGGATGATCCTCCATCCCCCTGAAAAAAAAACTGCTCACCAAAACATTTTCAGTCTATACTTTTGCATTTTCTGGATCCAAGGAGACGAAACAAGCCGTCGTATGTGCATGCTGCCGAATGCCTACAACATATTGCTGAGCAATCCTCCATCTCTCCTTGAGGGGAAAAAGTGGCTCGGCGTGAACAAATATACCAATCAGTCGTTGTTTTCTTCTTGTGGATTTGAGGAAACGAAATTGGACGAAATGCTCGTGTCGGTTCACATTATCAGTACGGTCACAAACGCCATTGGGCAAGGTCTCTGGTGCATCTGCTCTTTGTGCCAGTACCTCGTCGGGACCATTCTCGATCTCCCACGCCGTGCGTTGCTCTAACGTCGATCCTTCGTCGCTGAAGCTTTCGATATCGAGATCGATCTCGTAGTTGCCGAAGGGGCAGCACACGAATAGGTCCAGCTGCACCCTGCGCCAGAAGAGTACCACCGCAAGATACGATCGCGGTGCGGCAGTTGTTGGGAACAGGGCGTCAGTAATGAGCGTGCGCCATGGGGTTCCCGGGGATTAGTCCAACAGCCGAGAGGTAAGCATACCCGATAGGGGTAAAAAATACATCCATCTCAGGAACATGTTCGCTTCAGCATTTATTTGGGCATGAACATATCTGTCGGGTTTCGCAACTAAACTTGTCCGAAGTCATGGTCTCGGTAGAGCTACTTGGCTATTGATGTCGATGGACAAAACACAACCACAAGTGTGGCGTTGGTCTATTCAAGAGGACATCACGACAGAGACACCGCCACCTTCCGCGTTCGTTGGGAGGATCATCTGGAGCGTCATCCGTCGATCCGTCGTACGACACTTCCCACGAAAAGAGCTCGGATGCGTCCACTGGCTCCCCGCAAGCCCCCGTGATCTGCCTGGAATGTTGTAGAATAATCAGCACCCACACAACAAAAAATATGCACTTATTTAAGTCGTGTGTTTCTCCTTTATCGCGGGTTGATTCGTGACTCAAGCTAGCCGCCGCAAAAGGATAATCTCGTACGCACATACGCACATCACGGATACGTCGTCGCCTTGACAGGATCTCAAAAACCTGAACGTCTCGGGGGAACGGTTGTCGTCTCAATAATTTGCTTTGTAGTGTCGATGTATGCAATGACCACGATGACTACTGCGGGTTACCGCTTACCCGAAGACGCGGAAAAATATATGGAGTCCTTACACTTAAAAAGGATGTTGTGACCACTTCAAAGTGCCGACAAATACTCGCATCGCTCGTCTCCTTACTGAGAGCCATGAACTCTTGTGTTTGTCGGGATAGATGATCGATTTCTACTTGGCGATCCACTTGTTCAAGAGAAGCTTAGATGATTAATCAGTCAAAATGAATTCAATCGGTTTGCCGCGGGTAAGAGGTGTAAAGCCTGTTAGTCTGGAAGTTTGTTCCTACCATGTCGGGTATTGTCTCGAGTAGACAGTCTGGACTCGACATGTGAAGAAGGCCAGACAGGATCTAAATAACCTACACATAGGTTGTGATGTATCCGAGGTGTGCAAGATCACCCTAGGCGTGTCACGTTACTAAAGAACAGGGCTTACCTCCAACGCATGGTGAACTTGGGGTGGTCGTGGAAGTCATAGGCTTCCACTTGTAGATATTGTTCAGTAGCAGGATCACCTGGACATTCGTTATTAAACACCCGCGAAAGCACGCACGATGCACGTTCCAACTTCAAGATGAGCTTGCCGTCGTCAATTTCATGTCATCGTCGGATGTTTCCACAGCTGAGCTTCTCGGCTACGGAACGCAAGTCGTAGCCTCCGCAGGGTGCCTCCTTCCTTCTTCTGTTAAAACGTATCAAGATTATGATCGAAATAATGTAATCGTTGAACAGCAGACGTGAAAAACTATGCGGCCACGCACCAAAGATTTATTGGTATGTTTTGGTTCGTCCATTTCCATCCCACATTTTACTTCCGTTTTCTCGCTCGATCCCAGACCAGACTCGAAATGGGCAGGCACTAGTTGGATAGTATTCCACAATGACCAATTTGATGCGGAATAAAAGATGGGCCTGCTTTTTTCTCTTTGATTTCCCTCGAGCCAGATAGTTGATTGCCGCTAAACAAGCAAGAGCTTTCTTCGCACGCACTTGATTCGTGCACGTTTTGTGTCAGTACTTCCGCGAACAATTACTGGGAAACCAGCTAACACATACTCGTCGTGAAATTTTTTTCTTCTCATGTATTGTGCCCTTGATACTATTAATATTAATACTGTACACATTGTGCTGTACGTATCCTGGAAAATGCGAAACCGTCGAATCTGGATTTTTCTATTGACTTTTGGTCATGCGACTGAAAACGTTGAAATCATCTTGCATGTGTTCCAAGCCACTGCAGTACCGCAACATCGTGGTGTAGAACTGCGTTGAGAAAGCGGTCGACAGCAATCTCGAGATAAGACAAGCTGCTGTTGTTACCATATTATAACAAACGTCTTCTGCTCAAGCACGAATCAACGCAACGTCCAACTGTCCGAGCACGGCATGCTCGAATATGGGCTGTAACTTTAGTCACGACAGGCACCTAAAGGCTAGAGTGAGTCAGAAACCCGGGTGAGGGGTGTGGATAAATTATGCGTGGGATGTACCCAATAGAGATCTGGACATGGCAAGCGCTAAAGGCGCTCGTGGTTTCCACAAGGTTCGCCCCGTACGATCACACGCAAGATCACACACCTCCTCGGACACAATCCCGAGAGAGACTACTTTAACCGAACTATCAGTGGAACGCCAAACGTAAATGGTGCCGCTTCATGATCTATTTAAATTCTCCATCGACAGGCTGCTCGGCGTTTTCTCTCTCCCGTTTACTCTAAAGTGAGACTGCAATTCCCCCCCGAGAGAGTCACCTTATCGTACGTGCTTCGCTTTATGAGTCTTTGTAAGGAGCGTTCGGGGATGATACATCCACAAGGAAGAATATTTGACTAGAAACAGGTGGCCAAGCCGTTCTTTCAATACGGCGGTGTACACATTTATTTCAAGACCAGCATAGTAGGACGAGCCTGAAAGCGTTGCCTGGCTTACAATATGGTATCACCCCCCACTACCGAAAACACTTCCCACCAATACCATTTCGACAGTTACATTTTCGTCACAAAGCGAAAAAACTGGCAATATCTCTACTGCGAGGGCCCTTTATTGGACGGTCTTAAAAAACTGGGTACACAATCATGGAACTGTTCACGATGGTACCAAGAATGGATTCCGCGCGATTCCGAGAAGCAGTTTCGAGCCCACGATACGTGTCTAAAGACGTCATGGAGGTTCTTCTGTTTGTATCGGAGAACTTTCCCCCCCCCCTATTTTCGACATATAATCGTGTCGCGCATTTTTTTTAACATCCATATTGTTTCCCCAAATACTCACCAACTTTTTGTTTTTCTTGTGGACAATTTCACGAATATTTACAAAACGCCTCCGTGTATTGATACATATCTCTAAATATTTCCGAACTTCGGAAATTATGGAAAGATCCCTCTTCGATGAGAATGAGCTTGCGGGAACAGCAACACCGCCAACAACATGTTACAGCCTAAGCAACGTTAACAGCAGCGGCGGTAGACGCTGTTGTTGTTGTTATTGTTGTTGTTGTAGAAAGAAACCCAGGCTGCGAACAACAACGTCAGAAGCGGCTGCAGCAGAAGGGCAAACACAAAAGGCAGTACGTGCGGTAGCTCAATCAACTTCGGAGGTACTGCTACAGTAGTGCAGGCCAGTTCCACGAGTTGGAGTATGCCCGGCGATTTTCTAGTGTATCTCAAATGCTGTACAGTTCGCGAGCTCAAGTGCTGAAGTGGTGAGATTGCGCATTTACGGTGTTGATTCTTCGGGAGAGAAAAGGGATCACCTGCTGATAGCACTTACAGCTGGGGAGGCGAAACTCGAGGCTATTACGGGGTGTCGATAAGGGAAGGAAAGACTGAAGTATTGTCGTGATGAAATTGCACAGCACGAACCGTAGTGGGAAGGGGGGCGGGGGGCGGGGCTGCTACGAGTACGCGACCACGGATAAGAGCTACGTCTAGGAGAGAGAAAGGAAGAAGAATGAAGGAGATGAGTAGGCTCGGATGAAATACATTGAATATGGCGCTGTAAAAAAAAACTGCACGAGAAAAATGGTTGGCTACCCCTTACGCTGTGCGTGTAACCTATGACAGGTATACCCTCGACGGGCGTATAACACAGGAAATATGTGGTCTCACCGATGCAAGTAGTCCACCACGAGTATTGACAAAAACGAACAGCGCACAATGCACATACACTATTCGTACCTGCGGGATGGCATCAACTGTAACAAGGAATGTGCGCTTTTCATACTTGCGAAAAACATCGAAGCGGCATCTACTATCGTAAGGGATGTATACAGACAAGAAACCCCAACATAATGTATTGCTCGCTCACAGTCTTCCCCTCCGTTGCTGGGGTTATATTGCTTGATGGGCCAGGACGCGGGAGCCCCGAGTGTGAGCAGAGCCAGCCCAGTCAGGAGCGTTAAACGCGAAATTGTCCGCATATTTCTGTGCGCAGATATTCGAGGACGCACGGCGGGTTATGGTTATGTGAAAAAGAGAATCCGGGCAAGTCGCGGCCAGCGGTACAGCAGCATTAAGGCATGAAAGGCCATTGCTGTGAGTGGTACGTGCGCCTAAGGCCTCACCACTCGCATAGTAGGGCTGTGCATCGGTAGCATCCAATAAAAAAATATAGAAGGTTCCCCCCCCTGGAAGTGCCTATGGGAGTGGCGCAAGAGCGAACGAATGAACTAATGCCCGTAAGAATACATTCACACCTGTTCAGACTAATTGCATGCACCCATCATGTATTACTATGTACTGGTATGCGAAGAACACACATATATTTTTGGTGACAAGACTACAAATTGCTTTTATACAATAATATGTACTACTGCTGTAGTGTGGGATCATATTGCTACCACAATAATGTAAAAAAGGATATACTGGCAAGTGGATACCTATCCTTAAACAGAATACTCGCGGCGATCACTTTGTTGCTTGCGGCGTGAAAGTGATTTCATCAAGTTGCGTGGGTCGAGGCTGTGACATACCGGTATTACTTTGCGGTCGGCTAAGTAAAATCCAGCAAATAGAGTGTTTGCGATTTTTTTTTTTCGACTTTTACTTCTCCAAAAATTCTCCCGAGGTAATTTTTTGAGGTAAATTTCTGAAAAAAAGGCAAA
>JBBMHQ010076643.1:0-12182 GCA_037834295.1 Postelsia palmaeformis
GTACTATGTAACTGCCTCTTAGGTGCCTTGCCATAAACCCTACGTGAGACGATCAATTATTTGTGCGGAGTAAAGGTGCTTTACCTCGCACCGATGGGGGGGGGGGGTCATGAGCCCGAGCCACCGAGATCAGAGCATCGTTAATGCCCCCATGCTGCTAACACTGTTATGGAGTTTCGGCTTGCAGTCCTCGCGACAAAATTGCAACATCTTGTGCTAATAGGAACCTTAAGCCACTGGGCAGTCCGTTAAATTATGTAGCGGCACCCCGTTTCGTTTTCCCCCAGTGTGTAGACTAGACACGTTGTGTCCCGCTTCGAACGGATGGGAAGAGTTTCGGGAAAGAATAATGTATGCGAGCATTTTCCGTCATGAAAAAAAACTTGAAACGAACCAGGCATGCTGTTCCCTGAAGACGTGTAACTGTTGGCGCACGTTTTAATTTGGTCGAGGCATAGTTTCATACAAAACACCATCGAACGGGGGCAAAGACAGATGGACGAGCGGGGAGGCAACGGTCAGAGAGCAGTACGGCACGCACGGCGGGGCTCGGGGGGGATCCCAACGATGCAATTCTGCTCGTTTTGCCAACGAACCATGAATGTACCCCCCCCGCCGGCCCTTTTCAATAAAAGAGTAATGTTGCCAAGTTGTCGTAGTACCTCTTGAGTAGTGATCCTGGAAACCCAACAGGAGCGTTATGGGGGGACTCACGAGTCCATCCGACTACCTACATTTCTCAGCTCGCGGAAAGTTGGAGATCGACCAGTCAACCTTGTTGTACTTGGAAAGTACGAAAGTACCGTACTATTATCAAGTACCGGGTACGAAAATACATCAATAACGTCCATTAATAACTCCATCGCGCCCGTAAGATTTGTTGTATTAATAGTACACATTGCATGGTGCATCATGATTGGTACTTGTAACAGTACGCGTACACAAAAAAAAAATATCTCCGTTTCACACCTGCAAGTCATGGTATCCTCGAGCGAGCCTGAAAATCCAGAAATTCCGGGTGAACGCCGACCAGACCCTGCCATCCTTTCGTTCCGCTCCATCGTAGCTATTTTTTCGTGTCGCGTTCGGCAAATGTTGTTCTTATTGTTATCTTCACATTCAACCGTTCTACCCAACTGCATTCATCTACCCAACTGCATCAACACGGAGCTAGCTCCCAGATTGCGAAACCTACTATCAGTATGTTTTCATGTCGCACACAGCAGTAATAGTACTATATCACGGTCTTGCAAACTGACGATGAGCGAATAGGCAAGTTGTGCTGCTCGCTGTATGGTATCACGCATACGTTGCACTGCTGCAGCTTTACGGCACAGAGTACGACGTACCGAACGCTACGCGAACGTTACCAGACAGGTTCAACATCGACGACGGCGTGATGTGTATTTACACAACATGCACCGCTCTGAACTCACACGACCCAGCAGCACCACGCGTACGAGGAATATACATAATTACCCGCACCCCGCAATACTCGTAACGGTGCTCTGTGGTATACGAATACAGCCGTCTTGTACCTCGGGTACACATGTCACAAAAAGACCGTCGAAGAGGGAGCGTAATAAGGTATGCATACTGCTGTGTACCTGCACAGCCTGCGGATGCTGCTTGAAGTGACACAATTCGCCAACGGAAATACAAATCAGAGAAAACAATCGACAGGAGAATTCGATGCCTGCGAAGGCAAACGTGGATACCGTGTACTATTTTTTAATTATTATTATTCATCACTTTCACCTTCCAGCCTACTTCGTAGGAGGTGTTACCCTCGACGCCCTTCTGGACGAGCCGTGGACGCAGGTGTCTACCCTTCCCCCCCCCGGTACGTGCATTTATTTTTTATCGCGCATACGGTTCAGCAGTCCCACTACTCGTTGTTTTTCTTTAGCTAACCCACGCGCTCGCGCTTTCCGCTAATCAATTTCTTTTAGGGAAGAAAAGGCCCTGAGCATGCACTCCGTGGGACTTGAACCCTCGAAATTGATCTTGGCAGGCGCGCGGACTACCTATCAGGCCACCGGGGACTATGTCTAATACAAACGGACCTATATCTGCTATTAATACGCACAACTATCAGTCGTGTGTTTTTGTGGCGCTTTTCCTATGATACCTGGTACCCTGAGGGAGTATCTCGTCTTTGTACAGCAGTAGGATGAAGTTTCAGGACGTGCGGACACTGGGCGTTCTGGATTCTGGATGCCCTAAATGAATTTTAAAAACACTGCCGAAACAACACCAACCACAACAATAACTCTACACCAGCACGTCGGTAGTTGTTAAAACCTGGAACAAAAGCGGGGCACCAGAGCTGTACGCACTCTATGCCAGTGCTGCTTTGTAAATTGTCGCGGGCAGAGTCTGTCTCCATGAGAACCACGGACAGACGTGCTACGTACGTATAGCTGGCGTGGTGTATTATTTCTTATTTTCGGTAAATATCCAGGCTATTAATAGCTACTACTGCTGCTGTGCAACCGACGTAACGACGTAACGTATATACCGTTCGTATAATGCGTTCAGCGTTCATCATTCGAGTTTCAAATTACAAAAAAAAAACGCCACACGGCAATCCATATAGCTACGACATCAAAACAGGAGATGTGCTCTTCGGAACCACAAAGAGTGCAGAGTCCACAATCCTGTCGTGCCATGCCAACAGCAAGCGAGGCAAGAGGATATACAGCGGAGCCTACTGCTGGTTGTTGTGCAGACCTGAGAAAGTAATAGGCTACCGCAGGAGGAAGGACGATGTACGGGTGCTTCCAAGCAAGCCACAGCGTGATGGGCGGAGCAAGGAAAAGTAAGAAGGCCAGGCTGTTGAAAGCACCCGTCAGAAGGGCAGCCAGAAGCTGCAACGACGACTTGAGGAACGTGTGAGTCCCCTTCTTTGGTTTCCCAAGACGGTCGGTCATCTTGGCCCCGTCCCCTTTGGGGTGTTCTGTGTGCTGTACGTGCTTACCTTTTTTGGCAGTGCTTGGGTGCCAAACGCCTTAACCTTGCGAGGCGTTTTTGGTTCGGGACATTCAGACATGCTGACCAGGGGGCTTTGAAAAAAAAGAAAGAGGTATGACGCCCGGACAACGCAGCACGCAGCGAGCGCGGGCAAACATTTTCTCCAAGGAGCATAAACGTAGAACTTTATTCATCCAGCAGCACTAGAGATGCGCCATGCTCTTGCTGCATCAGAAGAGGAAAGAAAAATGACTCAAAAATTCGAAACAGCAGCATTTTTGCGTCGTTTGTGCACAGCTCTAATATCTACCTGAAGTGGCACACGTAGCATAGGCAACATGGCATAGGGGTTGTTTTATGTGGCAGTATAGTGTACCCCTTACCAAAGATTTCGTGTGATTGGGACCCACCAAACCTCGCCATACGCGGGAAGTGCGATCTAATCACTTAAGCAGTTAGGAAGGGCGTCCAGCAGTACGAGTTTCACCATGCGCCCATGTTTAACAGCCGCTTACAGCAATGCAGTTCGGAAGCATCCCCTACCTCAGCAAAGACCCCGGGTCACTTCTTGTGGTCGATGCTGTAAGAAATCGTCATTTCATCCCGATGTTATGTGTTTCCTTCTACTAATATTAATACTGTAAAGCCACAAATTGATGGTATATTTGTAGTCAATACATTACCCACCGCAAGCTTGCCCGCGACCATCACGCCCCCGTCACATCTGAGGTAGGTGGTACAGTGCCTACAATGCGGCATGATAGCCATTCCTATTGCGCACGTAGTCCCGTCACCAAGGAACAGTGGCTCAGATCGAGCAGCTTCAACAGATCGTGCACCATTCCCGAAACAGCCAAACAGAGTGATAATCATATTACGCCAGGTGTATAATACCCTCGGATATATCGCAGTCCAAGCGCGTCGCTCGGGACTACTGCCCACACCCAACCCATGAGTACAACACTGGCGGGTGACGACCCCCACTTTGACGACGGTAGGCAATACGTTCCAGATAGTGTCCATCAAGGGGCTGGTGAAAACCAGGGATACCTACCGCTCCTCGATGAATCACGACATGCGCCATACGCCAGCAACCTACGCATCTATGCGTCTCGTCTTCTCCCGACCACCTGATCAATAATTAAGCTGATCATCGCTTCCAACGGCGACGGCTGCTGCGCCTTTCCATTCACTCCCGACGCGTGAGAGCCCCATTCCATTTCGTTGCCGCAAGCCTCCCCGGCTTTCGCGTGTCGATCTCGGGCCGTTTGTCCGACCCCATCCCCCTTGTCTGCGTGACGATTATTGGCTGCAGCTGGCGTCTCGTGTGATGGTGGTGGTGGTGGTGTTGGTGGACGCTTGGGACTAGGTTCCACGCCGTCGGCAGGGGCTTCTCTTTTGACCGGTGCCTGGAACCGTTGCCGGATGCGAATGAGCGGCGGGAGGCATCTCGCCTGCAAAAGAGATGTCCTGCCAATCGTAAAGCAGATATAGCATATAGTATCAAGAAAACAGTGGGAAAATAGCGTGTCGGCCTGTTCATGGGCACAGCGAGCAGTGGTTTGTGTAAAACCCACCGTTTTATATTTTTCGTCGGGAAGCCAGGTGCCGCAGTGCCCCGGGTACAACATACCTGGTATTGTATCATTATTTACACATGACATCAGCCGCCGACGCAAAGTCATAGCGTCACAAACTGAAGGGTTTTAAGCCGCTCGCCCGCAATAGACAGTGCCACCAGATGTCGACAAACACAAGCAAATTCCCCCGAGATAGAATTGAGGGCCAACAGGATGATGCCTGGTTATAGGAAAGGGTAATACGTAATACGCATATACAGTTCCGATTGCGTGATAATATTACATCCCCATCATAGTGGGGGTATGTAGCGCACGGGCATGGTTCATTTTGTCAAATACCTGTTGACTCGTGATTTGAATACTCTCTCTGGATACATCCAACCCATTCCCGGGAGCGCACTGGGGTCCTCCCAGTGAAGCAGAACGGGTGACAGGCAGTGGGCTAATGCGTTGTCGAAATACCGTGGGGGGGCGACAAAAAACACGACTCATGACGAGTCAGAATCGAATTCAAACGGCATGCCGTCGGCACACTCGGCAGCTAAACCCTAGCCACGATGACCTGAGGCTCAACAACTGCAATGCCATCTGACAACCCTCTCGCGCGCTACGAGCGCCTTTATACATATTGCGCTTGCGGTTTGGCGAAGACAAATCAAGGCGTTCGTTTGTGTAAAAGGAACAAAATATTGACGACGTCAACGAATGAATAACAGCCATTGGACAGCCGGTGCACACAACTTTACGGTCACAATCACAAGCGTGCGCAGCCCTTCCCGTGCATAGATCCCGACGTGTGCCTCGCCAAGATGCCGATCAGTCAAACCCCAACAAGGCTTGTAGGCACGTGCGTGATGCATCCTTATCCTTCCCATTCTGCTTCAGCAGCAGCTTCCTCTCTGACATGCAAACACTGAGAAACAACTACACACTCGTACATACATATTGAAGCGCACCTAACGTTCGGTTCCGACGAGAAGGCATGGAGCAGCCGCGCCGCCAATAATAGGGAAGGGTGCTCTTCCTCTCTTGCAGCTTGCTTCAGAGAGAGTCTTGGCCAGCTATCGGTCGAGAGGTGCCTCAGCAACGCCGGGATTGCTCCCGCCTCCACCATGGCATGCATCGTCGAAGGATCTGCGTGCGACGCCTGAGGATAACAGCAGAAGCAACAAGTCGGTGCATTGCACGCGAGTTGTGGACCCGTGTGCGACAAATGAAGCGACGCCAGGTTCTACAAAAATGCACAGCCATAATTCCTCGCGCTGAGATATACACGCATTGCCGCGTGCACGCGTGGGGGGGGGCGGCGGCTTGCAAGCAAGAAGGAGGAACAAAAACCGTATTAATCAACATCAACGCATCAATTACCTGCCGTACAGAGTCTGTACAAAAACGTGACACTCACTCTTATTCGTGTGCTGAAACGTCAGTCTCACCTTGACGAGAAATATGAGAGAGTATACGCGAATGTTGTCCATACGCTCTCGCGCCACTTCCTCTTTGCTGCCTTCAGCTTCGCTATTCCAAGCTCGACCTATTCCGCGCCCACCGCCGCCGCCACCACTGCTATCACCAAAACCCTTCCCGCTGCGATTTCTACCCCGCGTCGCATCTTTTTCCCGTTTACGCTCTTGCTGTATAAACACCTCGTCGTCAGTCGCCGTGTGTTTCACCATCAGCTGCGTCACCAATGGAATGATCTCGGGCAGGGCGGTCGCGGAGATGTTGCCCATGAGCCACCCCAGACACCCTACCGCATCAGCCTGCGCCCACTGACTACGCGACCTGAGCATATCGCTGAGCCTGGTGACGCCAATCGGCGACGACAGCAATGCATGTTAGGGTTCAGTGCAAGCGAGCGTCGTCGGATGCGCAAAGTCGGTGGATCAGACCACCGTCGGATTCCCTCGAACGCATGAAACGCTGCTGTGCGTATGCACTGAGTAACAACTGAGGCGAGTAAACCGTCTGGTCATCGGGTCTTCTCCGAGGTCGGTGGAGGCCAGCCAACGGCCGACGGACACCTTTGGCGCTGCCGCTCAATACAGGTTGTACCATGGTACAAAGCATCTAGTCTAAGGAATTACACTGGTAGTTTCTGCTGTAGTTCTTGCGGCGCCTGCATTAGAGACGGGGGGAGCAAGCAGTGCGAAGTGAGCAGTGCCCGTGTGTCCATGAGAAAAGGCTGGCACAGCAGGCGCAGCGGCAGTGTGACACATGTGCATACCTAGCGAGGACGGCCGAGCCGCTCGTGGTGGACGAAAAGGAATCTGCGACGTGCTCAGACATGCACAGAGATCCGAGGGCGTTGGCCGCCTTGCACTGCAGCCGCACGTCCCCGCGTGACGTGAGCAGCGCCGCCGTGATCGCTTCTAGCCCCCTGCAAATATCGAAAGTCGCGTTTTGCTGTTATGTCACGGGATGCTGTCAAGGTTTTTACCAAGATTCCAGCATTTTCCACGTAAATCGTAAATGTGATACCAAAGTCATCGCCTTGCTGCAACCAAGTCTCTCCTGCGTGGTCTTCATGCTATGGGCACACAGCCAGGACATGACGATAAACTAAACATGGCGACCCTGTCTTACACTACCACTGGTATCCATCCGACTGGAACAAAAGCTGCGACTCACCCTGTTTCCGCTAACTTGGTTCTCAGTCGCAGGCCCTCAGGAGAGCACGGTATTGCTGCCACTTGGGTAAGAGCATCCGCAATAACCTCTCGGTCGTCCGTTCGCCGCAACCCAGCGTAGATTGACGCCACGCTCCGCGTCGTTGGGACAAACAAACTGAATGTGTCCACCATGTTCGGGCTGTGAGCACAACTCGCGTGGTTGACTGCTGGCTACCAAGATCAACTGAAGGTGACCAAGATCGCGCAAAGCCGCCGGTGGGCTCTATGTCCTGCTGCTGTACGAGTATTCACAGCAAGTTTACGTAAACCACAAAAGTGCGCCTCGTAGCTGCTGCGTTTGTCGCAGCTTTCAGAAAAGGAAGATGCGCAGTACACAGCCGCGAGAGAGATAGACAGATGAGAGACGAAGAGCGCGGACACGCTGACATCGCATTCGGGAGTTCCAACTTTTTCTACGGCATTACGATTTCTACCAATTATATAGAGATATTTGGATCGCTCGGTCTCGCCTGTACTACAGCAGTCAGCCAAGCATGCCTGAGCTGCCAGAAGTCGAGACATCGCGCGCCTACGTTGAGGAGTTCTGTGCTGGTAGTGTCATCGTGAAGTGTCACGCGACTGAGCAAGGCGGTGGACCGGTGAGCTTAGATACTCTCGAAACTCGACTGGACTGGACTGTCGGATCTTGAAAGTTGAAACATGAACTTTTACTACTTGACGGGAAGACCGGAAATGTTTTCGCGCGCTTGCCCCGTGAACGTAATCCCACAACTTCAGACAGCCGTAACCTGTAAATCCGGCCTGCGGGGTGTTGCATGGTGGATGGTATTCGATACCCGGCACGCATTGCCTATACGACTGTATGCAGACATTCCTTGACACTTTATCTACCTATCTTGGCCGGGGCAGAGAGACGGGCAGTTCGACGAGTTGGTGATCGGTGAAGATGTCACGCCTCGAAGCTTGAAAAGCTCCCTGGAGGGGCGCACGATCGTGGACCTCAAGCGCCGCGGGAAGCAGATGTGGTTCGTATTGGACAAGTGAGTGCCTATCGCTCGGCCACCAATGATTCAAGTCCTCTTGGGATAGGACTGCAGGCGGTGCTTCGCGGACATGACATCACTTTTAGTACGGAGTATCAGGTACCTGATACCTGGTTTATTACTGTGACGGGCCCCGATACACGGATTTTAATTGTGCGATAGTAAGACAGCAGCTAGCTACTCGAATCTGCCTGGTCCCTCGTACCGGTAAATACGTACTGCTGTGGTGGCACTACATATCAGCGAATCCCGCAAACTGCAGTGGCTTCTTGTGTGGTGCACCGCGCTCTGTGGCTTCTCGGAGTTCCCAAATATTTACCGGCATCAGGTACCTGGTACCTGCTGTCTTCGTATATCGTGGGCGGCGGATAGCGGGCTGCCTTGCAAGCGCACACTCGGTGTTTCGCAACGTATCTGCGGCACGCTGCACCCCCATGTGTTATCGGCGAGGAAGGGAATCAATAGGCAGCGGCTGCACCCCGCCGGTGGATGTTGCTCACGGAATATCGAGAAGCATCCACTTACCGCCCCGATATTTCAGACCGGGGGCCCTGCTTCGCGAGGAAACTCGTTCGATCAGTACCCGGTGCTCCTCCCCCCCTGTCTATGGTAAGGTGAGGCATTTACATAGTACTCCCATTCCTGTCCCTCGAAGTGGACACCGAAAAAAGGCATATCATTAAAACTGTCGTCCATATGCGAGCCCGTCTCACAAGCGGCTCTCAGTAGGATGCAGTTCGCCCTTCATACGACTCGTCGAACACCCCAAGGCGCTTTGCACTTGGTACAAGCAATGTCTGCGTGGTCGGTGAAAACCCGACATGCTCCGTCCCGGCATTTTTGGTATGCAAGGTCATACGACTATGGGCATGCATGATATTGAGTACACCCCCCCCCCCTCCCCTCCCCTTTCCTCCCTCCCCCCTGTCCCAAAAATGACGTAGCTCACTACGTCAGCTAGCCGACCAGGGTACCGTTTTTTCATTTTTTTTTCTTGTGGTCGCCCACACGTCGAGTTATATCACTTGTCCGAAAGAAATAATATTTACTCCGCGCGAGGGAATTGATCGTATCATGTCCAAGGCAAGGCACCCAAGAGGCAGTTAAATGGTACTCCCATAGCTGTCTCTGGCAGTGGCTGCATCGGAAATGAGTTAAATTCACTGAAGCTGTCATGCATGTGCAAGTCCGCCTCACAAGCGGTTCCTAGTAGGATGCAGCTCACCCTCCATGTGACTCGCCGGACACCTCACGGCGCTTCGCGCTTGGTGTAACCAGTGTCTGCCTGGTCAGTGAAAGCCCAACATGCTCCGTCCAGGCATCGTAGGGATGCGAGGGTCTATGGTTATACGACCACAGCCATGCATGAGATCGAGTACGTCTCTCCTGTCGAGTACACCCTCTCCCCATCCCCTCCCCTTTCCTCCCTCCACCTCCCCTCCCCTCCGCTCCCCCCCCCTCCCCTCCCTCCACCCTTAATCCCCCCCGTGTGCGCAGGCCCCCTCATCCTCTGTTCCATTTCGGCATGACGGGTGCCTTCACCGTTAAAGGCGAGAAGAGGCATAAATTCGTCAAGTTTAAGATTGCGGAGGACTGGCCGCCAAAGTTCACGAAGCTAGAGCTGCAGGTGACTGAGTCCTGTGGTGAATGTACTCTTGATACAAGGTTACCTTTCTTCACTATACTCGTACAAAATACCCAGGGTACATTTGAGGGCAAAGCCAAACGTCCTCGTGAGGCGAAGCACCAAGGTTGGTGCCCCCCGATACGGTGGCAGTGACTACCAGGGTATTCTCCGGGTATCCTCCAGCCATTCGCGTATTTTGCAGGCATTTCTTCCCTCCTCGTCGTGGTGGACGTTCGACCCTGTATTCGTCAGTCTTTGGTGGGTGGCAAATCTTGATGGGACCGGGAGTGGTCGTTTAGTTAACGGACTCTCAAACCTGTTGAGTCCTATTGTACCAGCATAAGTGTCTGCATATCATAGCCTGTCCCCAACTGCCCCATCACACCAGAGGAGTACCGAACAATGCGGCAATGCGTCACTGAGTCACCCCTCCCCAACCTCACCGCATCCCATGTCGACCTCCTCTTGTGTAAGCCCAGATGTCGAACGGTGCTTGCCTTGCTCTGACCGATCCACGGCGACTCTCGAGGGTGCGCCTTCGCGTGGAGCCAGAGACCTCGCCGCCGATCAGTCTGCTTGGGCCCGACCCCATCACGCACCCTATACCCTTGGACGTGTTTGCTGCAGCCCTTACGAAGCCTACCGCGCCCATCAAGGCGGTATTGTTGGCCCAGGTGCAGTGCGGGTTTCGGCCGGGCCCGCGTGTTAAATCGGGCACGCGTATACACGGACGGTCGCTAGGATTGAAGCTACCCGCACAGCTTTTCCGCACAACTATTATACAGTAGTAATCGCCAGTGGCTTCAAGAGCTATGGCGTATTTCGCGGCGTTGAAAGTCGCTTATATTGTGTATGATATGCGATTTACCTTCACGCCGTGAGGCACTCGGAACGGTTGAAGGTGTCAATATGTTCACTGTATTTTTTTTGCGTTTCCGGCGCGTAAGGCATTCCGTCGTGCTTCATTCGCCGCTACTGCTGTATCGCAGGACCGTGTCGTCTCGGGTGTCGGAAACTGGATCGCGGATGAGGTGTGCTTCCAGGCATGCGTCCATCCCGGCGCTGCTTGCAATACCCTTGCGCCCGAACAGGTACCAAGTTTTCGGTCGACGAGGGTGACTTTACCATAGTGTACCTGGGCGGTGATCTGCACCCATAACGTCGTAAGCCGAATCCACGAGGTACACACTATATTGGCGTGAAGCTCAGGCACGGCAAGGGCTTTTTCGAATAGCACTAAGTAAGTATATTCGAAGTATTAGCAAGCTTATAAAATGCCTTATCCTTACGGTGTACAGGCCTGGGGGAAATTATGTGGGCATCTCTTGCGGGGGAAAGAGCGGGCACTCGACCGCGTAGTAACGTAGTTGACGCCTTTTTACGCGTACGCAATCGACTTGCCTGCACTTCTGATGACAATCCGTCTATCTTCATCCCTTGCTTCCGCGTGATGCCGTCCGTCGCAGGTGGCCGCCCTCCACGCTAAGCTTATGTCGGTGTGCCGCAAGGCATGTGCTGCGCGGGCAGACTATTCAATGTTTCCGGAAGACTGGCTGTTCCACCACAGGTTCGCTACCGTACGCACCCCTCCATATCCTCTACCGTAGCAGTATGAAGAATGGGGTTTACCGTACGTTTTCGCGTTCACATGCCTGTGGGTTGTCACGTCAACGGTCCTCCTACCCGTCGTGGAGATGCACTCTGTAGATGTTGGTGTTGCTATTGCAATTGTTGTCTTTTTCTCTGTTATTGACGGAGCGCGAGGTTTCGTCGTGTGTTCAACAATCCAGCAAGCACCGGAACCGGTGGCGGAGTTGCATTATGACACTTGCCGTCAAGGTGTTGTATTAGGTGGTACACGGGCGGATGACCCCCCCCCCCCCGGTCACAGTGTCGAGCACCAAAGTGCACACTCAGGGCACGCTGTCACGCTAAAAATCGCCACAACATCAGCCCAACCTTAGATTTTATATATCATACGCTGGGAGTCAAGGATAATTCACCAAACGTAACTTGTCCTCAACGTATGTTATGGGTATCGACGACGTGACCAAGATGGGGGTGTATGCACTAATGTAAATCGGTCTCGCCTTCTCTCGTATTTGCGCGGCATATAACAACACCCAACTCAGATGGGGCAAGGGAAAGGCCTCTCCTGATGGCGCCCCTCGCGTCTCTTCCGGACACCCTATCCACTTTGACGTCGTCGGCGGACGCACCACGGCGATCGTGCTAGCTATTCAGCGGAAGGGGCTCCTGCCCGCCAGCTCGGGTGGTAAAAAGATCGCTGCGCCCGGCAAGGGCAGGGAAAGCAAGGCGAAAGACG
>JBBMHQ010076654.1:0-12181 GCA_037834295.1 Postelsia palmaeformis
AGCTCATGATTGATGGAATTTACAACCATAATTTCACTCGATTCTGTCTTGACAGCAACGCCGTAAAACAGTGTGAGAGAGACCTGCGCGTTTCGGTTGACATCAAAACAAAAAAACAAAAAGATATCGGCCGATTTCGACTTTTACGTTACTGACGACGTTGAGGTGTTACGTCATCCGACCCTGAGGAAGTCAGACGGGGGTTCCGCACAAAGTAATGTTAGTCACTACGTTATGTCCAATGTTGGTGTACTGGCCACTAAGTTACAAATATATGTTTGTTCAATATGTAAAATGTATCACGTGCCAGTGGTCCTGGCCTACATGCTAACCTAAAGTTATGGGGTTCTGTGTAAAATTTTCCTGGAGGGTAACACAATGTTGGCGTGCTCTGTCTAACGCTGTGTAAACGATAACAGTCTATCATCGAGAAAAAAACATTTGTGCGGATATCGGTATGGGCATGTTGGCGTGATAACGCACGGGCAAGATCAAATCATGTCATTGTGTTACAGCGTTCATACATGAACGAATCACGGCGATAACATGCTGGCTCCACCTCCTTCGGCCTGCTCAGTCCTTGGTGTGGGCCGAGGAAGTCTGCCAGGACCTGCCGCGGTCTAGCGCAGTCACACGAACATCGCCCTTCGGACTAGGTAGAGAGGGAACCTTGCGCGGTCCAGCCGGTGGCCTATTCTCTTGAAGGACCGCGTGGGGTGGTTGCGATGGTTTATATTTTCAACCCCGACGCAAAGGAGTTCATCGCTCAGGCAGGACAGGTACATCACCACAGCAGTGGAGAGGCTGGCCACAGCGTGAGTATGAATGCACAGCAGTGATGACGGGAGTGCGGGGGTTGGCTGGAACCGCTGCACCTAGCCAACGGAAACCAAGGCGCGTACCGGGCTACGAGACGAAATAACACTTTCGCGATCGAGAAGATAAAAGAGCAAAAGAGAAAAAAAGGAGGAGGAGACGAGCACCACGTTGGCTGGCAAAAAAACAGCGAGTGAGGTCCGTAAGAGACAGAAGGAGGCACTCATGATGGTGGCGACCTACAATGTGCACACCCTGGCTGTAAAAAGGATGAACTGGTACGGACACGACGAGCGTGTGCTGGCGAAGGGACGGCAACTCGGCTGTGACTTCATTGGCTCGCAGGAAATCCGGAGATTCGGCAGCACGACGTTCCGTGCGGCAGGGTATAGCGTTTACTGTTCAGGCCAGGGAAGATCAGGTAGCAGGCACGGGCTGTACGGAGTAGGTCTAGCTGTCAAGTCTGTGTACCCTCATAAGTTCGGTGACGAGCGACTAATGTCTACGAACTTTGAGCTGGCTAGCTAATGCGAGGCAGTGAACTTCGTCGTTGCGTATGCTGCAACTGACTGTACCAAGGACGCCAAATTGAAATGTTTTTTTTTTCAGAAGCTGAAGGACTTAGCGGAAAAAAATACCGACAAAAGAGTGTATGTTCGTACCATTAATGGCGAACGACAGCTGTCGTTCACCAACAGTTGAAAGCTAGCTCTCACCAACAAGTTTGAAGCACGCGTAAAGGTGTGACTTCGCACACACACAACGACACCAGCCTGAATGACCGCAGGCGGATCGACAACATTCTAACCTGCCAACCCCATCGACCTGAAGTACAGGATGTTGAAGTCGTCCCACAGCCTCCCGCCCTGGCTAACGCTGATCCAGACCACCAATCTTAAATGTCAAAGTCCGACTCAGTGATCACTTTGCACTCAACAGACGAATACGTGGACAAAAAATCCCCCGAGAGTTCGACAGACAGCTTTTTATGTCCGATGGAAAGTGTCGGGAACGAGTAGTCGCCAGGGTCTTTTCCACTCTCGACCAGCCTATCCAGCCCCGTAATACGTCTGGTATGGTTGAGTAATTCACCACGGCTCTTATTGATGAAGTCGAAAAAAGTACCAACCCCTCCACGTCGCCACCGGAGACATAGATGGTGTGAGTCTGCCGAGACCTCGGCCGCCTTCATGTCAGCATTGACAGCGAGGGAGGATGCACGACAACTCCTGCGTGCCCACCCTCGGGATAGAACCGCGTGGAAGACACTGAGATCAACGTGTGCGGACCTGCAGAAAGTGATTACCACAGGACTGCATGCGTACTTCGAAGCGTACCTTGCTGAACCCGAACGAATTCTAGCGAACAACGACCTGAGAGGCTTTTACATGCACCTTGGGAGTACGGTAAGATTGGAAGGGACTCAAGCGATTAGCGAGCAGTTCATTAGTAACGAGGATGACACGCTCTTACGGTATAAAGTGCGATCGTTTGAACGATGGGTGGGGTTTTTCCACAAACTCTTCAACACGAAATCGCTGGAACACGACCCCACGATCATCGACCTCTTACCATCGCGACCGCGTCCTATGTCGCTTAAAGATGAACCATTTATGGACGAGATGACGGAATCACTTCAGGGGATGTCGAGTTGGAACGCTGTCGGGCCAGATGGTCTCCCGGCCGATCTGCCGAACACTGACCACCTCGTAGTCACCCACTGCTTCCACAACCTCTTTGCCAATGTATGGGCAACAGGAAACATCCTCCTAAAATCGAAATATGCAATTATTAAGGTCCTACACAAAATGAAGGACTGAACTGACTGCAACAGCTACAGATAGATTTCACTTCTTGTCCGTGGAGGCAAAGTTAATTTGGAAATCGTCGCGTCCCGCCCCAGCAACTACTGCGAGACGGAGGAACTACTCCCTGAGAAACAGTGCGGCTTCCGCCCCGCACGATCGAAGATTAATACGTTGTTCGTTGTGCGTCGGTTGCAAGAACCCGGACAAAAGAGGCTAATTCCCCTGTACGTGTGCTTCATCGACCTGCAGAAAGTTCACGAACTTGTCGACCGAGAGCTGCTATGGGAAGCACTCGTGCGCTTAGGCGTACCAGCTAAGATGCTAAGAGTTATCCGTATTTTTCACGATGACATGCGGCCTCGCGTGCGAACTGATGACGGCGACCACTCGAAAAGGTGCGATATCACGCAGGGGCTGCGGCAAGGCTGTGTGTTATCACCGTTACTGTTTAATGCATTCTTCGCTGCTGCGTTACACGTCCTACTAGTACGCCTCAGCCAAGACCAAGTCATCGTAAGGCATTTGGGCCAACTCAGTGATGCTGAAGTACTGCAAACCGAGGCGCAGGATCCATTGGCGTGCGTGCGAAGGGTTGTTTGGGGCATGTTGGACGCCGATGACGCAGGAATTGTCTCGAAGTCAGCTGAAGGGCTCGCAAAAATAGTGGCAATCATCGTGACTGGCTTCGAAGCAGCAGGCCTCACGGTATCGGAAAAGAAGCCAAAGGCAATGCTTCGGCTAACATCAGACCAAACAACCCTCACACCACCGCTCGCCATCGAGTCAGTAGGCCAGAAGTATAAGCAGACATCCCAGTTCTTGTACCTAGGCGGCATTATCCACGAAAACGCTGATATTTTGCCCGAAATCGGCCAACGTATCCGTCGATCGCGAGTATGCCTCAAACGGTTCGACCCGGAGTTGTGTGATAGGACGACCGCCCCCCTTAGACTGATAGTCCGAATGCTAAAGGCCGAGACGATTGAGACCCTGCTGTAGGGCTGTGAGACGTGGACCCTCGGGGCGGAAAACTGTGCCAAGTTTTGAACGGCCCACCACCAAGTCTTGTCGAGAGTCATTGAGTTCCAGCGCTGACTTCGTAGTGACCATGCCACCCTCTCGTACGCCAAAATGACGCGTTGCGAGAGCATTGAAACCCACCATCCGTAGACGGCGTTTTACTTTTACGGGGGGCGTTGCACGGCAAAGCAAGGAGCGATTACCTAGTCGGGTAGTGTTTGGGACGATGGCTGGTGGAGAGAACCCGAAACCTAGCGGACAGTTGAGGACTTGGCATAGATGCATGGTCGAAGACCTCGGGGAATTCAGACCCACCGAAGGGTCGGCGGGACTTGTCCCCTTACTGTTTGGAGCTGAGACCGCGCTCTGGTCAATTGCAGCTAAAAAGGTGGGGGGGTGAAACCAGGGGATCCTTGAAGCAGCCGAACGATTCATGGTAAGGTGGCACGAGAATGAGGCTGAGATCAGTAGGCAGCGCCGTGCATCCGCCGTGGGTGGCGTTTCAAGGCAGGAGGGGGTGGGGGGGGGGAACAGGAGGAAGGGCGGAAACCCGACCAAGGGAATGCGGGGAGGAGGTGGAACGTGAAAAGTAGAAGGGAAACTGCGGTGGACAAATACTGGAAGGAGATGGCAGACAAGGTAGCAAGGCACCAAGCCGACTAGCACGTAGAACACGACTGCTGTACTACACGTCTCACGAACTGGTTCAGGGGGTTCGAACGTGACCCTCCTTTGTCATCTCTTCTATATATTTTTCAATTATTTATCTATTTGTTACTCTATTTTTTTTCTTCTTCCACCATTGAGAAGTATTGCAGGGAGAGTCGTGTGGCGTGGGTCGATGACAAGCCGGCCTTTGTCGCCCCCAAGTACGATAACAGCATGTGCTGGTCCCAGAAGAACCGCGCGGCGACACGCCACAACACTGCGTGCCGACATCCAGGAAAGCGCGTCCCGGGTGTATCACACCGCAATCGCATACCCCAGCGCCGTATCATTGACGGAGGGGTATGGAATATTGTACACGACCTTCTCATGGAACAACCGACGGTAGCAGAACACCTCATACACTAGGTTACAAGTTGGGGGACGATAATCTATAAAAGGCACTCGTGAATAATAATACGCATGAAACAAGCTTTGACATTGAGAGAAGAGAATGGTCCAACCAAGTATGGGTGTGATTTCATGCCGCAGGAGAAAGAAGCCTCTTTGATCCCAAATGCTAAAGGAATTAAGGCACGACGCGATGTTTCAAGAGTAATCTGGAACAGGAAAAAAGAGAACGCCTGCAGGGGAGATACTTTTTGGAGGAAGACTCATTGTCATATGGCGGGACAGTGACAGAGTTTAACTCCAAGAGCGATATGGCAGCTTTACAGCTGCACGACAAAGTGAAAAGAGGCTCGAAAAAACAGACCATCCCGCCTGCCCGTCGTTGGTAGTGAATTGTACCGTCAACAACGACATCGGTTTTGGTATTGTCTATTTTACCGGGGTAGCTGCTCTTAGCGACAAAATGCCGCTTTGATTAGCAGATAATCAACGCGGGAGTAGTAACCCTGGGTGAGAGTCCCCGGCTGGTCGCAGTTGGAGGCCTCATTAATCCCAAACTATATACAAATGAACGTACGACGCGATGCTACAACAGTATCCTCACAGGGCGGAGCCCACCTTCTCACTGGGCGCGACAGAACTTCAAAGTCATGTCGGTGTATCCAATATACCCTACCGGCGTTTGGGCTTCCACCTCTCGCGAGGCGGTATCGACTCCTACAGTCACCTTTTTCGTCACCTTGGTGTCGGCGTTGTTGATGTGAGAAAGTATTGAAGATCCGTGGACAGCAATTCCGTAAGTTCTCTGGGTAATGCCGGGCCCCACGAACATCACCCAACCAGTTATTCGACCAGATGCTTGATGTTGCCGCAACATGCGGGGCGGTATCGACCCCGGTGAGCACGTAGTTCAAGTTCGATTGTTCGAATGGTCAAGGTATGCATGAGATTCTTATTCGGGAATTGGACATCATCTCGCCTGGCAGTCGAAACGTTATGTTCTTGTTCCCGGCGGAATAATAGAGCGGGAAAAGAGGAAGGGGGGTCGGCATACCTATTTAAATGAGGAAGAGGCCACTATCAAGTTTGCAAGGGTGATGAAATATTCATCTTGTTTCATACTACGTATAGTAACTCACACATCCGGTAAAATTGATTGCGTTCGTGCCCAATCTACTGCAAAACTGCTTCAGGATCTCTTTTCTTTAGTCGTTTCCTCCGAGGCTAATAACATATACCCGGTATACCTGGTATAAAGAGTACCGTATAGACCCTTCATATTACTTACTATTCTCGTGTCTAGGCTCGAGGTGTAGGGCATATGTTTGTTTCATCGAATACATACGGTTTTACTTTACAGCGTGTTCTTTCGGATAATATTTCCAACTAATATATTTTAAATTGAATTCATCGATAACGGTGGTTTATTCCTTTCCTCTCTAAAGTGTTGTGCACTTAAAGGCGACCTTCCAAAGTGTCGTTATGAAAAAGCGCAGTGCACCCTCCACCAAGTGTTGCAATGAAACTACGTCGCCCTCTGGAGGCTCGTCTACGTAGGCCACCCACTGCATGGGTACGTGGCGCGTGTACGTCCTATCACACAGTCGTCTTGTTGTTTAGTTAGGTAATCCTACATCGGGACAGGTTATGCACGGCGAAAGGGGAATAATATGCCGTCCCGCCAGAGGAATGCTCACTGTCCAAGCCCACATAACGTCTTTGTGGTGGGGGGGCTTTTGACTGGACTGTACGGTTGACTGGTTTAGGGCATCCTCTAGCGGTTACATCTGCATACTCACCGGAGGAGTATGGGGCGTGCCGTCAGCCCCCACAGGGTGGGCGCCAAACTCCTCCGTCCGCCGGTGTCGCCGGTCTGTAAGATGCCCCACGATAAATCCACGTAATATGCGGCAATTTCCGGAGGGAAAAAATTCTTGCCCTCTCGAGGCGACTTCACCTTCCAGAGCGTGCACAGACGAGTACTCTGTACGTTTGTGTGGTGGGTTGGAAAACGACCAGACCATGGTATCACCCAATCCTGAGGGCCTTCTAGAGGGGAGGTTTCCATTTCCTCCGGAGGGGTTCTTTTGAGACGTCGGCCCGTAGAGCGTGCGCTGCTAACCACTCTGTACGTGAGTGTGGTGGGTCAACCGATATCAACGCGATGGTAAAAAAAGAACTTGGGCGCCCTACAGAGGGGAATAAACATATTGCCCTCCGGAGGGTGCTTAGGGGTAGCCGATTGGTCACGTGTGTACTCAGAATTCGGATTCGAGGCGCTTGCATTAACACCGTATGAAGCATGTTTCATTCGAGTCCAGAGAAGTTTAGTGTCGGCTTCGGCCATGCACTTCTTGCTTTGGAAAACACTTCGTGCGGGAGCAATGTTGACCACCCTAAGAAAAACGTCGTCTACGGCATACATTATATGCTTTACAGGGTCCCCGTTGACTGTCGATAGGCTCATTATGACGATTGAACTTCCCGTATCGCGAGCGGTCACTCACGCATTTTCTTTTGTTTTATGAGCCCGTCTGTTCTGTGGAAATGTGGGCATGCTGATTGATTCGATATTACAGTGTCTACTAGGTATTACACAAAGTGAAGCTTCGAGTATTGAGGTGGTCAAGCAGTATCGAATAATGTACGGAGTATCTACTTGTAACGAGGACTTACTCGAACCCTCCTAATGTACCTATGGAGATATGCCTACTAGTAGTTGGCAACACCAACACAATTGGTCACCCAGTACAGCTAGCATCGATGGCACCATATAGAAAAGCATTGTAGAGCATAACAACACCATAGTATTAATATTATCCGGATGTATTTATACGATTACGAGGCGCCATAGTGAACAGAACCAAATATTGCTACTACTGTAAAAAGCGAAATACATAGGTTTTGATATGGTCACCCGTAATAGGAGCCCAACCCTACCATCTCAAACAGCTTTACAGGGATACGATACACCACATACGTGTTCAAGTCGGTCTGAATATTGACTTGCAAGGAACAGACATCAAACCCTGAAGGATCTATCATGATGTTCACATGCAACCTAACAACCTGAACGAAAACACCGCTATGCCTACCCCTACAACATTATATCATGGGGGGAGAATTCTGCAGCAGTTGTCCACATAACAATGCCATCGAACGTATAAATTGCGGAATATGAGGAGTACGTGTGAATTCCACACTGTGGATATTACATCCTATGCCTCAAGTCGAACATATTTGTTGATGCAAGGTATATAGACACCTTGCAAGCAGCATTACCCCAGCAGAAACGCATCTACTAATGGGCATTCTCAGGGGACAGAGCAAATCACAGTTCATGAGTTTGTTTGTTGTTGTGAGTCGTGAGTTTTGTGTTTTCGTCTGCGGAATAGGAAAACGTGTATTTAAGTTCGACCGGATTTTGTTGTTGGTACTTTTGACGCGGTTGCGATAAGGCGCAGAAAACCAATAGGCTCACACTACCCGCTGACTGAACAGCAATATGGAGGATACCATACATACCTGGTCGAGTAAAATATGCGATCAGTTACTCAGGTGCATGCCAATATGAAAAATCGACGTCGTGGCAGAACGAGGATCGAATACAATAGTGTTGAGCTAATTGCAAAGTGTTCATGGTCGATCGTAGCGAAAAATGAAGTTACTTTCCTTTCAAACACTTTCCCGAAGTTTCGGAATCATTCGGTATATTCTTACAGGAAAATACTGAAAAACATTTTTTTCCGGATATGACTCTAGGGCGTTATAGTGATTCTGTGAAGGAGGGAGAACGGTCGTCGTTTAGTGTGGCTTCGAAAAATACCTTTTTTACGTGGTTGTGATGGGGCGACGAATATGTGCTACATTGGAATGACCTTATTCCTTCGCGAAGACACTGGTTCGGGAGCAATGCATTCCAAACGTAGGGCCGCTGCTGTGCCCCCCTCTCCCGGCGCCAGGCATGCCAGGAATAAGAGTTCTCAGACATGAAATATATTTTACGAGACGGGGTGGTGAAAGTGGCGACATTGGATCCTCGTGCATGACGCCCACCCCGCGAATTCGCCGTTTCCTGCCGCTCTCGTTGTTGAGAGTGGCGGCACAATGGCGTCGGCCGGGCCCGGGTTACGTGCTTTGTGTCTCCTAGGGCTGCGGGTGGCTGCGGGGCTGCAGCGAGCTGTGGTTCCAACTCTGGATGTGGATACGAGCTTTTCCGTTTGGTTGGGTCAACATCACCTCCGGGTGTTCAGCCTTTCATGCGGCCGACGGGGCGGTAGTTCCGCATATGACACGCGGAAAAGGGTCAGGTCAGGCGGGTGAGCGCGATGCCGTGAGGCAGCTGAGGAGGCGTACTTTGCATGCTCGAGCTGGCGACGGCGTCATTTACCGTGAGCGCGTTCTTGTGTCTCAATGTTCCGTCTCCTTTTAGGACAGAGATAAATAGAAGGTGTTTGGGCCAGTGTTGACCAGCGATCCACCGTGTACTGTGCATCGGCGTGTTGAGGTCGAGTCCTGGCCTTCCGCGAAGGCTATCATAGCACAGTCCATGTCGCAGGGGGGTTCTGCGAGCCTCGATTGGGTCGATGGTGTAGGTGCCGTCCTCTTTGGTCGATGTCAGCGTATCATTATATTCTTTGTGGCCACCGTCGGGCCGGCTCGTCTTGCTCCACACGTGTGCACTGACATCGCGCGCCACTGGTTCGGGACCATCAAGCGGTTCCCAGCGATTGCTCAGATGCTCCGCGTGTTGTCTCCGTGCTCACTGGTATGCCTTACACCCGAGGGGGATTTAGCTACAAAGCTTGAATGCGGTAATCGACCTAGCTCGTTTCTGCATGAGGGCGCTATTCGCAAGAGGGTTTGTGCGGGCGGCTTTCTTTGGGTATGTGGCCGGTGGTCACGTATTTGTTTTAACATGTGTTTGCAGCTCGGGTGACGCAACAGCCCATGATTTTGAGGCTTGATTGAGTCAGCGCTCAAACATTTTCATACTCGTTTCACGTTCAAAAATGTTGTCATCTCTCGCCAACAGGAGGCTACCGTTGCGCACGTCGTTGTCGCCCGGCTGCGGGGCGGGCCGGTCGTGCCGCTCCCGGGGTGTTGTCAGCTCGTACCTGGCACGGAGGGTGATACCGGGAGCAGTTTTCTCGTACAGTAATACATCGACGACGGCATCCTCGTTGAGGCCCGATGGCCGCCGTTCCAAGCGAGTGGTGCAGTCACTCACGTAGGACCACTTTCGTAGGTGGGGTAACTGATCTTCCTATCTTATCTTACCGTAAAACCACTAACTTGGATACTCGATTGTAGGTGTTGGATTGGATAATTGCCACTGAGCCCTATACGGTGACGCTTCCGCCGCCCAAGCGAGGCCTTTTGCGTAGGCATCTCGCGCCGTGGCCGGTGTCTCCGACCTTCGCTTCCGCGGACCAGGTGTCGTAGCTCGTCCGGATTCTCATGCACGTATCTTTAGCTATCCGTTCGTGGCTGTTCTTCGTGCGGCCCATGCTGGCTTTGGTGGAGATGCCGCTCATCACCGCCGGCGCTGTTTAAGCATTATTCATCGCCAACGCCAACCCGGGCGGCGGGTCGTTCCCGGGCCTGCGTTCAACGAGGACTTCGAGCTTTGCCGTTGGTTTATTGCTGAGGAGCTCCACTTGCGGGGGGGTATCGTGTCGGCTCCGACGTACCACTATCTTGAGCGCCCGTCCCGACGCACTCTGTTTTCGGATGCATCAAAGACGACGATCAGGGGTGCTGTGCCTCGAAGCTGGAATATTCTGGCGCTATTAGCTCGATTCCGTTCGACGGTCTTGTTTCTGCGGGTTGAGTAAGGCCATTGCGGGCGGGATCGGAATTTCAATCAACGTCTTTGATCTATCGTGAATGGGGGTGTTGGCGTGAGTCCTTGTCTCTACGTACACTGAGCGCCCGTTAGCGACAGGCGACTGCGTTTTTATGCGTAGGTAAAACGAGAACGCCGTGGTATGGGTAAATGCGCTGTCGTGGAGGTAAGGAGTCCCGAGCTGGTGCGTTGGCGCGCCTCCTCGAGTCGTTGAAATTGTCTCCGGGTTGAAGGTTCGTCGCGAACCACGTGCGAGGAGATTTTCACGTCGCCGCTGGTGGTCCCTTACGCTGGGATTGTGATTATGTTCTCCGTGACCTGCAGTCCTTTCGCCCCCATGTTGCTTGGCAGGCTCAGGACCTGGGGGACGCCAGGACGGAACTATGTACCTGATTGTTGGCCTCGAGCTCATGCGCAATGCAGTTGCGGGCTCGTCTGAACATAGTTATCTGGGCCATTGTGGCGCCTGGATAGACGCCAGGATTCGTTGTAGAGTGCCCGTGTTTCTGCAGGACGGTCATGATGACATGATCAACGTGTGGGCCTTTTTTCAGTACGTAGCGTCAACAAACAGATGTGGTTGGCGACCATAGAAAGTCCTATGTCGACGATCAAATACTTTCAACGTTTCTCGCGCGGTTTCGAGCTCGACACTGCCCACCCTGTTATCGCTAGCGCCCTCACAAGCGCTACTCGTTCGCACGCCGACGTGGGGAAACAAGCCACCGTGCCTCGATTCATTGCATGGGGGATGTAGCTTGCTAGCGAGGCTCTAATTCCATCGTGGCGCGTTGAGGGTCGGGTTCTGTGGCCAACTCTGTGTGCATCGTTTTGCTTTTTGACCCGCGCGTCGAAAATAATTGCGGAAACGAGGTCGCAAGTTGACTAGTAGTATGTGTTTGCGGCGGACCGACGAAACGTTTTATCGTGGTAATTCCCAGCAGCCGGAGGCACTGTCTGTCAACCGCTGACCGTGTTGAAATGCTCTTTTCGCTGGTCAACGGAGGATCAGTTACGGAAGGGAGCTGTTCTGCCGCGTGTGCCGATGGGGGCCTCCGAGGACCGTGTGTGCCAAGGAGGGCGCCGTCACTCTCACGATCGAGTTACTTTCTTGCGACATGTTCATTTTCTTGTCGGCCATTCTGGTTGCGTTCCGTGCCGGTTAATACAGGTAGGCTAAGCGGACAAAATCACGAGCGACGGCTGCTCTGCGAGCGGTGGTTTGGTTGGTGGGCGTGCGGGTGGAGGATTACGACCTGCATTCCCTGAGGGTTTGCGGGGCAGCTTACCTGTCGGCCGGGGGGGGCTACATTGGAGGTACTGCAATTTATAGGCCGGTGAACATCCGACGCGTACGAGGCGTACGTATGCAGGAGAGAACGCAGGTCGGGTGGGAAGCGTGATGGTATAAGGGGGCACGGGTAGCCGAATCCAGCCAGGGCATTTCACGAAGAGAGGACAAGTGATAAAACACCCCGGGCTGAGTGAGAAGCAGTAACAACTAAATGGGGGGTGCGTAGGTGTGGTTATGCATACCAGGTAGGTTGAAGGAGATGTCGTGAAGCATCGCAAACAGTGTCCGGAGTGGGGGAAGGGGAAGCGCAGGAATCCGCAACGTTAGCCAACCCCATGT
>JBBMHQ010076665.1:0-12180 GCA_037834295.1 Postelsia palmaeformis
CCCTACCAACAAGCCCAAGCACGCCTTTCTACGGGAGCGGGAGGGTTAGGGCTGCCGTCGACGGAAGCGAGGCGAATATCTGCCTCAATTGGGAGCAGGGTGGGCATCCTGCCGGAGGTTCTAGCAGACCTCACGAACCCGCTATGAGACAGGGTCAAGAGGGGTCTTTCTGAATCGAGTATCATTGCTGAGCTCGGAGGCCGCTTGCGAGAGATTCGGGACACGTGGGCCGTGATGAAGGAAGCGATGGGAGGCATCGTCCCCGGATCTTGGTTGGAATATAGCCTGGGTGCGGGGGGGGACCTGGTCCCAAGGCCCCCTGAGGCCGACATACTGGCTGCGCATGACGAGGTAACCACCAACTTCCGGAAGGCTCAACAGAAGTTGGGCAAGCTGGTGAATCAGGGTCGGCACGCTGCACACACAGCCTCGCTAGAGGGGATACCCGAGAGTGCACGCCCACCTAGACCAGGCGACCCGCTGGGGGGGAGTGAGACCAAGGCCTTCGCCAAAGCTCGCTACAGGAGTCTACAAGAAGCAGGAGCCACAACTTGCCTTCGGGCAAGGCCAACATACTCGCTCCGTGTCATACCAGCAGAGGAGTTCGTGGGCAGGGGGAGGCGCTTCATGGAAATCGAGGAGCACGTGACATTAAGGTGCCCCTGCTGCGACGCAGTCGACGTAGACACACGCCACGCACGCATCTGTCCCAGAGCAGGGGCACAGGTAAACCAGCATCAACCGTTGGTTCACGCGATCTCTCGTACGCTAAAGCGGCTAGGTATCTCACACCAAGTAGAGAGCGGCGAACCGTGCACTGCAGACCGGAACCTGCGGATGGACATCGTTGTCAGGAGAGGAAGTCTCGGGACGCTCCTATCCAGGGAAAAGTCTATCCTGCTGGACGTCACCCATGCAGACCCGCAAGCGCTGGTCCACCTGCGAGGAGGCAATGCCGATGACGATGGATCAGCTGCCTCTACCTCCGAGGCGCGCAAGCGCCAACACTACGCGCGTCTGGGACATGTGACCCTCGACGAGCGGAGCCACAGACTAGCCACCTTAGCGGTGTAAAGCTTTGGGCGCCTCGGGGTAGAGGACAGCAATTTCATCGACCAGCTAGCAGCTAGCGTTATAGGGGGCAGGGATGGTAGGCCGATGGCAAGGAAGGGGGTGATGAAGGAACGCCCGCTCCAAATCGTCTCGGTGACTACCCAGATAGTCATTTCGAAGAGGGTGTCGCGGTACAAGCTCCAGCTTAGCTCACGGCCCCGGTTCCGAGCGACGACGGAAGTCGGAAGATTGCCCGCCCTTACGCACGGAGAGGCACAATCCTTTTACGAAGCATGCTACCACAACGTCATGCAGAGTCCAGGCGGTGGTGGATTAGTAAGTACAGCTTGCTAAAAGTAATATTAATCAGGTATTCATTTTCTTAAACCGAGGAGACGAAATTTACGGCGGTAACAGTGTGATCGACAAACGACTAAAAACAGAACATACATACATGTATGTCTGTAACACACAGAGGATTGGAAAGTAAAAGCAAATTACTTTCCGTCTAGCAGTTGATGCGGATTAGACTTTTCTGTGCTTCTAGTAGTAGTGATGATGTACCAGACTCTTTCACATCCTACACCAGATACTATTTCTATTACTGGAAGAGTGGAAATGCCGAAAATGACAGATCTACGGTAGCACACAGCAGCAGTGGTCTGCCGCGGGGTTTCTCGACATGTATTGCGCTTGTACGCACGACGGTCACGAAGTAACCAACATTATACTCGTGGTTGTACTATATAATAGGCACATGTAAGACTACGAATTGGATATGTACTTATTTGAGTAATGACTGGAGGAAAAAACACTTATCGAGTCTGGCACGATGCCAAAATATGTCCCGACCAGCGTGAAATATGTTTTTTCCCAAAACACGAACATGGGGACTTTATTAGGTATGACGGTTGGCATGTGCACGTAGCTGATGTATACGCCTAGACTCAACTGCCACTGGCCCTCAATACATAGTCCAAATGTTCGAGGCAAACGCGATGGGGAGTTGTACTTGGCCAGGTGGTCTTGTGTGATACTACACGAGTACCGTATGTACAGCAGCATGTCCCGGAGTAGCTGCCGCAAGATGCTCGGAGACCCCGAGGCTTTTTTTTGCCGTATGCATGATACAGAAGTCGGAGTCGGCAGTATACTGCTATAGTATTTTAGCAAGATATAGGTGATGATACAGCAGTGCACGCGTTCCTCACTTCTGAAGATACAATCAGAGCTCCGTTAGCAGGCAGCGATGGTCGGGAGATGCTTTGCTATAGCTTTTGCTCGTGAGACACTAGGCCGAAAAATCCGCAGTAGTAGCGGATGGCGCCTAGCAGTGCTCTTAATCTACAGGAAGGAGTACTGTGATTGTCTTTGGGGTAGCTATTGAAACAGCGCCAAGCTATGTAAGTACTCGACGCGATACTATTGAGATTTGAAGGTTCTCCTCGATGATACCACGGGGAGGTCCTTGTTGTTGGAGAATTGTGAAGTCAGGGTCCCTTTTTACAGACGGTGGTACCGCCGGGAATTACTTCTATACAACTGCAGCTCGGATTGCCCGAGGCTAACGATCCACGATGTGGACTACACTAGGCAGATCTGCTTCACCCCAGCGGTGCTGTGACTTGTAGCGAAGTTGTCCTTGACTGCGTACAGCAGTATAATACTCGACGTTGAGTCAAGATTTTTCGAGTGCACACTTCGTATGAGAAATATGGCAGAGGTGAGTTTACTGTATTAATATTAATAGTAGGTAGCAGTACCTCTGCTGTGAAATCAAGACACGAATTTCACACTATTACGGAGGAATCTAGTTAACAGGACCAAATATTGTTAGTATAAATACGGAACTATTAAGGTTTTTGTTTGGACCGTAGGTCCTATTAACTATATTCTTCCGTAATAAACTGTCGTACGTATCCTCCTCGGAGAAACTGTTTCGAATAGCTCTCGTTGCAACAGTCGTGTGAGGTCACGGACCCACGTAGAGTCCAGTGACGACTGTCGAAATAAAATCTCTCTGGGGCCGATGGTCCTAAATCTATCGGAGTTCAGCGCTCCGTCGGGATTAACTTTTATGTCTTGAAAGTGACGACTGTGAAAACAAAACTCTCTGGGGCCTACGGCTCTCTTTGAAATTTTTTTTATTTTTTTTTTTTTTTCTCATCCCATTTATTATCTTCGCCCTTCTTCTCTCTCTCCCTCTACAGTCGTAACTCAGATCCGGGGTCACGAAGTAGGCACTTCTCCCTCCTCCCCACTACGGTACGTGCCTTGCTTTTTTATCGCGAGAAGACTTCAGCTGTATTGAAATAAATTCAGCGCTTCGATAGCAGGCAGCAGAAAACTTGCCGGTAGTTAACTAATTTATCAAAGTTTAGCGCTCCTTCATCAGACCGCAGTTTGCTTGTTGTCGGGAGGAAACTTCTATTTCGATATTCAGAGCTCCTTTATCAGACAGCAGAACGCTTGCCGGGAGTTAACTTGAATATAGCTGTTGCTCAGAGTGACTGAAGCTTACGATCCACGAATGGACTACGCTCAGCAGATCTCCTAACTTTCAGCAGTGCTGGGTTGTGATGTATGTGGAGTTGCTGTGGGGCAGCGTACAGCAGGTGCACTCGAGGTTTGCTCGAGATTATTGGTTCTCGTCGAAGAAAAGAAGGTGAAGCTCTCACAGCTCTTTTACGTGGTGGCACTCTGTGGACGTCTCTATTATAGTTACACCAGTTAGACTACAGCTGCAGTGAACTACGGCAGTACAGCAGTAGTGAACTACAGCAGTAATATAATGCCCTACGCAGGACCCTCTTTAAAAGCACGGTGTCACTCACGTTTCAACAAAGTACTTAGACCTTCGATGTTTGGTTCCTCTCGTCGCAGAACCGGCTTCCTTTTCGTACGTAGCAGCAGGTGTCTTGTTTTCGAAAAAAGTCCAGTCTTCCTGCTGTATAGCGAGCCAGTAGCAGTCCAGGGTGGCGGTCTCGGGCCACCGTTGCTAGAAGCTTGCCGCGTTTACGCGTTACAAGGCTCATAACCTATTAGGTAGGATGGTTGGCGTGTGTACCAGCTCGTAGCTGATGTATACGCCTAGACTCGATTACCGATGGTCGGTAATACACAGTCCAAATGTTCGAGGCAAACGCGTAGCCACTGTCAGGTGATTAGTGGTACGTGAAGCTTCAAATAGAAGAGCAGAAGAAGATGGTGTGGCGACCCCGGGCCACAGTGTTGATTGATTTGCTCATGGTGAGCAAAGGTGGAGTGAACTCAAAGGGGAGCGGTGTGCGTGTGCGTTCGCAGCTCGAAACAAAGGACGACCCCTACATTCCGTTCAGACTAAAAACTGAACTGAAAATAAATACTCTTGTCGTATTTCGTTCAAAACAAAACAACAAAGAGAACCTCCCGTTTGACTGTAAAAAACGATATATCTTGGGGTACATATCCATGACCCTAGCCGGTAGCTTACATTCTAATTTATAACTCCAACTACTGAACTGGTAGGGTGCGCTCAAATCAGTACCCTGTGGCTAGTGCCGAGCCTTAACGGTTCTAAGAGGGATACTGGATATGATGGTCCCGCTAGATGTACATACGTACTCCCGTACGTATGATAATACTTATCACATATCAGGTACCTAGTATCACAGAAATGACACAGCTTTCAAACTGCTGTTTTGTCATATTCAAGCTACGCACGTACTGGTGCTACTCACAGTAACTACAGCAACAATACGATACACGTCAGACTAGGCTGCTTGTGGTACGCATGCTACGCAATATATACCAGGCGACTCTGTATTATCAAGTAACGACAGATGATGGTCACCGTCAAGTATCATCTTCAATATTGCTTTCCGACCAAGTACGTACAGCAGCAGCAGCAGTAGTAGTGGCAGTAGTATGATAGTAATATTAATAGTAGTGGGCTCTCATACTGCGACGGCCAAGGACTATCTCCGTCGTAGCTTACCAGCCCTGCTTTACCTTCGTGTGCGACTCTGACTGCCTTTCTTCGATCTGTCAGCGGAGAGACGTGCCGAGTCAACTCGTCTTGGTATTTTAGACTTCACAATGTGGCTGACTGCTGCTACTGCTGGTGTTGTTGCCGTGCCGCTGCTGTAGTCTACGAGTTTGTATCCACCGAGAGGTGCACGCCGAGTGCACTTCTCTCGGTCTCTAGGCCCAAAGCCGTGCCAGCCGAATGTTGTAGTCCGGCCACGGGGAGATACGCCGCCCGCTGACTGCGCGAAGCATCGACGATATACAGCAGTGTCACCATCCAACTCATCGATCGTTTTGCTGTGCTGCTGTTTGTTGTCGTGGATAACATCTTGAATTCAGAGAGCTTGCTCTCCTCATGCACTCGGTGGTATACCATACCTGGTATGTTAGGACATGGTATTATGGCACTAGACGGCTTGATGTACTAATCTAAAACAAACACGGTATGGGATATGGGATATATTGGTGGTGTGGTATATGGGGAAAACACCGCATGTATGTGGTATGGTATGTGTTGACGGTATGGTACGGGAAAAGCACAATATATGGTACGGTACGTTTGCGGTATGGTACCGTGGATGTATTATATGGCTAAATTCGCCTGGTGGTCTGGTATGTTTCAGTATATATGGTCCGTAGGGGTCGAATACGTCGTACAAATATCATCTGGAACGACCTTATATGTCGACAATTGGAAAAGTGTTCAAAAGTCCGAGCTATGCGGATAGACAGACAGACAAGTTTGTATTCACCAAAACAGAGACTCAGTTCTGCAAACTGAGAATTCGAAAATATTTGAGATGCGGACTGACAGACAGATCTGCAATTTCCAAAGTGACACTCAGTTTTACAAACTGAGAAAAAGCGAAAGTTTAGTTTTCACCAGTCGGACAGCTTAGATCCCCATTTCACGATCAAAATATTAATATTTCGAGGCTCCTCATCTTTAGTATTTGCATGCTTTGGGTGACGGTTGCCTGGTGGCGCCTGTATGATCGGTATGTCACAGCTCCTGCGCGAATGTTTTTTTTGTTACTGCTGACTGCTGTAGATCAGATTATAATCTGTCCGAGTTTTCCCCTTCAGACTGTTGCTCGCGGCAAACGAACCGCCTGTTTTCCAGACGACTCGCCAATTTGCCAACCATGAGAACGAACCACCTGGAATATATTCGTACATACTCCTCGCCCGCTGGTGTGTTCTAGTAGATGTCTGAACTTCGAGAGCATCTCAGGGGCATCGTAGATGGCTTTATCACAGTCCTAGCGAACTCAACCGGAGGGAAGGGTCCCTATTTTTAGCATCGGCCGTATGCTGCGTCAGTAAACAATGCCCACACGACATCCTTAGAACGGAAACCTGCAACGTTTCACACATCACACATCGGAAATACCAAAAAACATACTTCGAAGTACCATGATATGGATACATCACTATTAATCTTTCAGGGCAGACATATCCCTGATCTGTACCATACGACTGACCAGGTACATGCTCTATATTATGTTGCCGGTTGGGAACCGAATGATCAGCACGATGTAGCGCCTGTTTCCTCGCTTAGATGTGTACGATACAGATCCTGCATAACGTCTCGTAAGCACAGACTATATATATATATATATATGGGATCTACAGTGGTAGATCATCTACTGCTGCAGATCGTGACATGTGCAATGTGTGCAAGACTCCTGAAACCACGGGAATCCCATGCCGTGCGTGTGACGCGATTGGTGCTGACGTTTGTACGGGGTACATTGGACGAGCACAATAAGATACACCGCACGAGGTATTAAACTACGAAAGCATGCACCGAAAACAGTAGAACAAAAAACAAAAAACTATGCACCGCCACACAAGCAGCAGTGGACCAAGCACAGCGAACGGAGGGACACCTCGTCGTCGAAGACATGCCATCATACACCATACCCCGTACGCAACACGCAGCAACCGTCTACCGCACGAAACACCTCCCCTGATATCAGCCAGCCGCGCACGAAATGTTACCACGCGACAGGCAGCAATCAGCCAGTGACTTAATTCATCTCGAGTCCCAATCGAGCGTCTTGACGAAGTCCTCCTCCGTGAAGCCCAGCGCGCGGGTCGCCTCAGCGTGCAACTGTCCAAGCAGGTGCGACAAGTGAGAATAAAACTG
This sequence comes from Postelsia palmaeformis, assembly GCA_037834295.1. Taxonomy (NCBI): domain Eukaryota; class Phaeophyceae; order Laminariales; family Laminariaceae; genus Postelsia; species Postelsia palmaeformis. Next base: position 7,214 of record JBBMHQ010076665.1, read on the forward strand.
TTCAGAGGAATATGAATACACCCTAACACCCTGGATTGTGTCCCCGGGAGGTGCTTGCTTCTAATGGCGTTTTCATCGTGGTTGGTTCGGAAACTCACCCTCATCTAGTTGAGTATCCGTCGAGGGCTGATTCCATGTTTTTTTCAGAATAAGAAGAACATATGGATGCAGAAACGACGGCTTCTCTGTCTCGCTTCGAGGATGGAATAAAGAGAGGGGTCCCGATACACCCGAGCCGAGAACAAAACGGCGAAGAGAGCCCAATCGGTCGATCGACAGATTCTACTAGTGAAGCTGCCTTTACCACACCGTTGGGCTACTATCTACAGTAGGATAAAGTGTGGGAGTCAGAGAATATGATGTGGCTCGCTCGTGGTTCCTGTATTAATACGTGTGGAGGATACACAAAACCGTGCTCAGATCGACCCGAAACCGGGATACAATGGCAAAAAAACGATTGGGGGTCGTGCTGAGTTCTCTACTGTACAGTACGCATCGGCTGCACCTCTTGTACCTCCTATTATATCAGGGACGCATGTAGCGCGTTGCACGTACGCTCATACGCTCGCGTTCGCAATTCGCGTGCCGTTCGGATAATTCTTGACGTTCGCAGAAATACAAAAGTAGCCTCTGATGCAAAATGCCTCCATACTTACCGGAACATTTGCCGTTCATGGGCGCCGTTCCAAGTTTTTGAGCCGTAATAGATATCTCTGTATACTAACGGAGGGTTCAAGGGCAGAGGCTACAGCGACGAATTTTCGTTGGGCAAGTGGCAGACGTTGGCAACGCTGTAGTACAAGCTGTTCGAAAGATCATTCAGAACGGAGAAACGTGGTAGGACGGTATGGCATGTAGCGCGTGACGAGTATCGGGGCAAGTTTCTTCTGAATTGTCCAGGACCTATCATGCAAAAATAGTCATTTTACCATGGAGGTAAGACTTTCGGTACAGCGCCGCATCAGTTAATCATATTGTGTGTGTTTGACGAGGTAACGACTTAAACCTACCGAGGGTACGGCACGCATCAAGCTCATCGGGAGGGGAGGGGAGGGGGGGGGTGAGAGTACCGGCGAGCCTCCCACCTTTTGCCTCTTGAGCACGTCGATGAGCTTCAGCTGCTTCTTGAAGGCCGACAGCAATTCGAGCTGCAACGTCACAACCAAAGACGGAAGGGCACGTGACAACCAGGGCATCTATACCATCAGAGCAGCGTCATATTAATTGCCCTTTTTCTACTCAACACATCCTACTCTAATACCATGTGGTTTGTCAGAATACGGGTGCATTTCTAACGAGGTCAATGTACTGATGTTAATAGTAGAAAGACCGGACGCAAAATACCGGAAGCAAGAAAACAGCGCGAAGATGAGCCGGCCTGAAAAGTCAGCCGCTACTAAATGTATGTATATCCGACGCTGGCACCTGCGATCAGGATGCATCGTGACATGACGACATTCCCTTCAACAAAAAACGGAGACACCGTTTTTTTGTCCTCTGGTTTGCCCAAGCGCGGGAGGTGAAAGTCTTTTGTACTTTTCTGGCGGTCACACCGCCACTCTACTGCACCCCCGAACCCAGCATCGCATGTCGGCCTGAATAAGGTATTTCGCGGATGTTCATCGTCACAGTTCGCCGACTCTTCGGAGAAGAAAATCGTGTTCGACTCAGTGGCTACTCACTACTATTAATACTGTACCATTATATGATACCTTCTGTCTCTCCAAGCGCTGGCAATACCCCTCGAGTCTGGCCACCTCCAACCGCTGCCCCTGTCCCCGGTCCTTGCTCTGTCCTTGCGTTTGCCGAAATACCTCTTTCTGCTTGGCAACCTCCTCCAGCGCACGGTGAAGGCGTACCTCTAACGACTGGTGTTTCACAAGGCACCACGGGGACAAGAGCAGCAGTACGTGCCAGCACTTGAGAAACTGAGAGTGGAGGGGTTTGTGCTCGACTTTGGCGCGAAGTTAAAGAAAAAGTGTTTTTACCACTCCGCATGGAAATATAGGGACTGTTTGGTCTTTTCCTAACGTATTTACGGTCCTAATATTTCCGTCCAGAGCGCTAAACGAGAATAAATATAGAAAAAACCTGCTCTTGCGTGAAAAAAATCGCCTGACTCAATATAGGAGTCCTTTAAGCTGAGTCATTATGGTTAAAAGAAAAAAGTACTCTCGAATCCCTAGCCCCCACAGCTAAGTCGCCTGCTTATGTTACCGACGCGACAAACGACTCGGTACGCTAGGCTATGCTGCGCTACCTTAAGACAGCCGCGTCTCCCATAACCTCCTTCAGCAAACCATGCAGCTTATGGAGAGCGCGACGGTCTGAGTATGCCACACGGGGCGGTCTACAGTTTGGAGACTCGCCGCCTTTTCCTACCACCCTTGCTCGGCTACAAAACTTGAAACTCGGCCACGAATACCTTTGGACAATTGGTACCCGATATCTCGCATGTAGGTTGCTTGCTGGCCACTTTCAGATCGCTTACCGGTCTACTATAGGTTGCCTTAAGGTCTCGACTATAGGTTGCCTGTACGTCGCCCACAAGTAGCCCACAATATTGGCTAATACTGTAAATCATCTACAAGTCACCTCTAGGTTGCACATGGTTGCCTATAAGTCATCTATAAGTCGCCTACACTATTTTGTCTATCTGCCGCTAATACGGCACCTATAGTTCACCTGTAGGCAAGGTACGGGTGGTCTTGAAGGAAAAGCTTAGCTAGGACACCGCGGGAGAATATTTTGCACGTCGGGTGCGGGGTAGCGTATTTCGAGAGGAAGACAAATCCGCGACCATAATAAGACTTACAGAGTATAGGTGGCGTCATCAGCGAGGGGGCACATATTTGTCGTCCCTGGGCCGGAAACGCGGGTGTTTGGTGTTTCCCCGACACAGGAGTAGTACAATACTACATATAACTTCGGCAGGGGACCCCAACACTTCGAGATAATGGGGCGTTAGCGCATCGAAAGTGCTCACACACAACGTCAGGAAATCCCGCCGTTCTGCATAGCTGTACGTGCATCAACGAACGTTTCGGAAGGGGAACGAGACCGCGGTGAAACGCACAGACTATTGTCTATGTCTCGTCGTACATCAAAGCTTACAATGGCCCGGGATACATCACCGATGCCTCAGTGAGCCTCCGAGCAGTATATGAAACCATCTCCCCGATTAATTCGTGTTTTGTTTCCACACGCAGCTTGCGGCGCTTGTTCCCCTCCGGACTGATGTTACCGACGTGACTCCTGTAAATCACCCATTCCTACCCTATAATCACGAAAAAGCGCGGCGTTGCCCTCGGGGGCTTGATTTTTACTTCCTACCGCCAGCCGAGATGCTGAAGCCGTGTACAGTTGACAAGCTGTTAATTCTAAAGAGGAAATGCTAAAACAGAGTGGATTTTCATGCCCCATGCACTCGAACGAACGCGCACATAGAAAATCTATTTACCCTATCCTCGGATTTCCCGACGACAGACTAGGCAAGATGTTCACTGAACGTAGCCGACCAGATACACCAGTACACTACCTTACAGCAGCAGCAGGAGCAGTCAACATATACTTACCTTCTTGTCCGTCTCCGCCTGTCTTGCTGTCCGGTTGGACGCCATTAAATCTCGCTCCAGGTCGCCCACCCTCGCCGACAATGCCACGGCCTTGGCAGCCTCTTCTTCCTAACCCAAAGCGGGGAAGGGATTAATGACGTAAAGCACCAGTGTAACGGTACGTCAGAGATATCGCAACGCCCTGTTCACGCCCTCGGGACGCAGAGACAATCTACCAAGAGCGATGAGTGCGAATTTATGAAGTGTCTAGGCTTAATATCCAGCAGCACAGGTATCACACAATTGCCGCGAGAGGGGTCGTACATCTCTTCGGTGTTCACCATATTGCACTTCGGACACCCTCCCCACGCCGACAGCTTGGTGTGGCGGATGTTGCAATCGCACATCTTCGACTTTTTTCTCTCCATACCATATTTAAGCGAAATCCCGGAAGGGTTTATTGAGGAAAGCAAAACTGCCACAGTAAAGCTGTTTCCTATGCGGGCCCGATCGCATGTTCAGCTGTGAACTTGGCAAATCGAAACAGTTTTTTCTGTGCGAGAAACTCGGATTTATTGTGCATACAGACATTTGAGCAAACGCCGAGACCAGCTGCTGTTGTTGTGGTCTGGCGCCGCGAAGAGACGCGCTTCGTGCGCTGCAATGCGCGTAGTACCAAAGCGTCGGAACCAACGTTGCCTGCCTTTGGCCTGGCGGTGAAAAGACGTGTCGAGTGCGTTAGAGTCAACCTGACTTGATACTTTGTATCTCAGGGAGTGACTGACTGCTGCCGCCGCCGCCGCTGCTACTGCTGTAGTCTACGAGTACGTATCCACGGACAGGTGCGCGCCGAGTACGCTTCTCCTGGTCTCTAGGTCCCGAGCCCGCGCCAGCCCACTGTAGGCCACGGAGACACGCACCGCCCGCCCGTCGCGCGTCGGGCGCGAAGCAGCGTCGCTCCTGTATACCTGGTACAGCTGTGTCGCCACTCAACTCATCGAATGTTCTTACTTACTGTTGTAGTGGATAACAACTTGAATTTCGAGACCATGCCATTTTTCGATTAGAAAATCTGATGACATAAGTCGCCGGAGTTCGGGTCAAAATCTGACGCCTTGGGCCATCGGGTTCTCAAATCGAGCATCAGAAGCAGATCTTTCATTTTTGGAAAAAATTCAAATTTGAAGCTTGAAACCGAGCCGCATAGGAAACATTCGAAGCGATAGAAGCGTGCGTTTACGTGACATTTTAGGGGGAATCATGGGAACGGGGCAGCGGATCTAAGTGTGAGTACGATAACTGGAAAGAGGACCTGGACCAAGTAACGAAGCTGGACAGGGGACCAACTTGCAGTTATGGCGGAACCCGCAAAACCATCGCGCTCATGAATTCGAAGTGCGCTCGCACGACTTC
>JBBMHQ010076676.1:0-10649 GCA_037834295.1 Postelsia palmaeformis
AGTAACGGTCTCGGGCTCTGCTTGCTGGCGTTGACGATATCATCATGCTGGTACGGAGCGTTGGGTGTGACCGAATGCTCACGAGTCGCACCATACTTCCTAACTGCGGAACAGCGGGCAGCTCTCTGCCAACAAGTGCATTCGTCTGCCCCAGCGGATTGCGCACGGAGGGCTCGAACGGCACCGGGATTGACAGGCCTTCTGGTCGTCGAGCTGTGCTCTGGGGCAGTGAGCGACCTTCCAGGGGTGTGCGCCGCCTCAATGTCCAGGAGCATCACAGCGTATTTGTCCCCGGAGCTCAGGGTCGAAGTCTGCATGGGTGCTCGTTCGGATGTGAGCCAAAATGCTAGTTTGGTTAGTCTCCACGGGATTTGGTATCATATTGTGTCATCTTCCTCTACATGAGGTAACACAGCAGCAGTAGCTGAGCAGTATACCGAAAAAAAACACTGTTGACGTCTTGTGTGGAATTGCAAACGCGATTTATTTTGTTATTTGTAACCTGGTACCTGGTATTTGTTATCTGGTACCTGGTAATTGGTATTTTCGCACGAATGTATCAGTTGACTTTGCGTACGAGATCTTCAGCAAATGTATTCGAATTGTTGCATACCTGATACCTGTTGACACGTATTCATATCATATGTATCAGGTACTGGTAGTATCGGTGTCCCCGGTGGCTTGGTAGGTGGTCCACGTGCCTACTGTACTATGATCAATTTCGTGGGCTTCAAGTCTCACCGACTGCATACTCGCACGAGCAAGGACTATTTCTTCCATAAATAATGATTCGCTTTCCGGCAAGCGCGAAAGCGTGCAACATTCGACGAAAATCGACGAGCAGTGGGAATGCTGCACTCTATGCGCGACAAAAATGAAGGCATATACCGGGGGGAAGAAGGGACGACATCTGTGACCACGGCTTGTCCACAAGAAGAACGCTGAGGGTGAAACCTCCTGCGGGTTAAGCTGGAAAGTAGACGTGATGGTTGAAAATAACAAACAAAACAGTACGTGTACATAAACGGCGTTGAGTTCGCACAGGGCGCGATCGTTTTTCAGCGCTCACTTTCTCGACAACGGTAAGGGTGCATAAAGTCGAAAATTATAGTTTCAGAAGGCTCTCGACTAGACACTTCCGAAAATGCCATGTTTGGTGATGGGAAGCTTCCCGTTCTGAAAAATTCGAGCGCTGAAAAGCGATCGCACCGCTGTGCGAACTCAACGCTAATTATGGTAGGTCAATAAGGAGAATGACCACGGTGGCAATGAATACCTGGGCACTGCACATGAGCGATAATTTAGTACCGAATGTCATGTACCACTTAAAGTACATTTCCAGTGTTAATATTAATATTAATAGTACATCTCGAAACATGGAAACGACTCCTGGGTGCCATTCGATTGTGACCGCCGATCGTGACTTCGAGCGGGGGAGAAACTTCCAGTTGGCTACTCGTAACCTCTCGTCGGTCGGTGACTCATGCTCTGCTTGAAAAAAACTGTAACCCCAGGATGATTTCCCTCCGTTGTTTTCCATAAAACCAGGCGCCTGCGAGGTGCGTCGAACACTCTAAACACTACAAACGACAGGCGCAGCTGGTGGTCGACGTGTGCACGGGAGCGTCGAGTGTAGCGCCAGCCAGGTGTCTCGATCTTTTACCTCGAGCTGTTTCTCATGACGCCGCGGTTAGCCTGTGTAGCAGAGTGCAGACTGAAGGACCTGCCAATTGTACAAATGCCCGAGGCCAGCTCAGCCATGGGTTAGAGTTAACCGCGAGGTTGTGCCAGGGCGCTGACAATCAGGGACCGGCTGATTGCTTCCGCCGGTCTACTCTAGGTTTCAAGCTTTCAACGGATGATCGTGCGGAGCTATGCATTGGCGCTCAAACGGATGCCCCGGCAAGGTGGGATCCGCATTTTTAATCCCGATCACGCCGGCGAATAGATGTTCACCAACTGATGCGTGGCATACCCATGTTTATCGCCGTGACCGTCACACGTTATGGGTACTGCTGCAACTCCAAACATAGCATTTGCGACATAAGATAACACGCGAGTGTTGTACCAGGTAAAATATTGCATTTTTCGACCTGACGCGCAAAAGGTGCAACGTAGTTCGCGTACCTGCTGGACACTTGATTTTATGGGGCTTTGCTCCTCTTTCCACTCCACGCGATTTCCAGGTGTGTCGGAAACATACGAGATCGACGTCTGGAGCCCTTTGAGAGGGTCGCTCTGTGCCACGGAGCATCCAGCACTGCCCCCGCAGTATGCCTTGCCTCCTTGCCACCCTATTTGTCTTCTGAGAACCGCGTGGCGTTGTGCCAAGGTGCCAAGGAAGCGAACCCTACCGCTGCCGCTTCATGTCTCAAAGCGTTGCCACAAGACCTTCCGTCGACGATAGCCACCGCTCTTTGCCGAAGGGCAAGCGACAGTCAGAGCGCCGAATGCGCCAAGATGGCCCGCCATACGGTTGGGGATACCGACGACATTGTGAAGCTGTGCCAGGGTGCTTCTTCGATGGCTCCCGCTCACTGTGCCAAGGCAGCCTTCAGGACTGGCGTTGAAAAACATCTGGCTGCCATTTTGTGCTCTGGGTCAAGCTCACTGGCACCAGCGTTATGCTTTGTTGCAGCACCCGCCCAGGTTCCGGCAGAAATTCGTGTGGAGGCTTGCGCAGGGGCGAATTCCACCAGTCCAGGACACTGTATGATCGCAGCGATGCCGCGTGCACTCCACGCACCCGCAGGCGGGGCGGTGTGTCCGCTTGACCCCGAGGCTGGCAACCTTCCCCGAAGACGCCTTGAGTATCGATTAGTGGGTCGATTGTGCCGCGATGCATCCGATAACAGCCCAGCAGAATGTGCAAGATCGGCGCCGTCCCGGCTAAGTGACGGCGAGGTAGAAGTCCTATGTGTGGCCAAGAATAGTCCGCAGGGGGAAGCGACAGCAAACTGTGCAGCCGCAGCGCTGACATCTGGATTCAGTAGCAGAGACGCCGCGTCTCTCTGCCGTGGGGCCGGCTCGGACGCGCCCGCCGCCTGCGCAGCGATGGTCGCGCTTCGGACAGGGGAAGCAGGGCGGCTCGCTGTTTGCACGGGGGCAATCAGCAACGCCCCCGCAAGGTGCGCAAACTCTCTTTCAGTTTCGAGAGCGCTCTCCGAGGTAAGAATTGCGGAGTGCAAGTCAGCCGTTCCCCAGCCGTCGGGGCTTCATATCTCCAACCTTGAGCACGAAGGTGAGGTGCTGTTTGTCGACAAGCCAATGCGCGCCACGCTCGAAGTCCAGGATCAGTGGGGCGGGGCAATACCATCGGACAGCTCGACCGTTGTACGTGCTCATGTTGCCTTGCGCGGGTCTGACGGTGCCTCTGTGAACGCCGTGGGGCGCTTCAACACTTCTAGCGAAGGCATTGTTCACTTCTCCCGACTATCGTTCAGCGGAGCCGGAAGCCTGACGCTCCAGTTCTCCATCGACCGGGGCGATGGAGGCAACACCCCCTTGGCAGCTGCTCTAGTGATTGTGGCAGAGACAGAGCACGGCGTCGTTGCTCGACGCTGCGGCCGAATATTCAGGCATCTCGCCTGCCCCCCAGAGGCCGAAGGAGAACGAGCGGACAAGGAGGCGAGGGGGCACCTGGAGCCCCTGCGCACAGAAGCAGTTTCGATTGTATCTGGAGGAACTACCGCCGCATGGCAGGTGCTATCCTGCCAGCGAATTCTAGAAGAAAACGGAGTCCACGTCACATACCTCCCTTGGGGCACAAGCTCGCTAAATGCTTGGCTGTGGTACCACCCTGGCATTGAGGTATTGGAGACGGGCGCAGGGCTTCCTTCTCGGAGTCAACCTGCATGGGAGACGCTTGGCGTGGAGCGGGGTGCGCATGTTCGAGAGGTACGACGAGCTTACTACCGCCAGTCGCTGCTCTGGCATCCAGATCGTTGGGTGCGGCATACAATGCACTCTACGCGAGCCCAGGAGGTGTTTGAGATCGTCAGTGAGGCCTACGCGTGGATGGTCAATGAAGCAAGCAATGGCCAGAAATAATAAGGCGTCGTAGAGAAACGACTATAAAATTTGATGAGTGTATTGAGTGTGTTGAAATTCCACAGGAGCTCACACGGAAAATAGACAGAGCCTGATGTTGACGTCGTTCCAATGCTTTGATGCGCAAAGCAAAACAAAAACAAAACGGGATACACTTCACGTGCGAGCATCCCAGGTACGGCCACTGCTATGGTAGCAGTTCAAACGCTTGGAACGTTTAGTATCCATTCAATGCTGTTCCACTAGCCATGGAACATCTACGAGCGCAGAGATAGACTGGAGCCCGGGTTCGGGTTGATCACAGACACTATGAACAGGTCACCACCTCTAAACCACACCAGGAATATATTCAAGCCAAAGCAATGTTTACAGCCAGTTAACCCCCCCCCCCCCGAAAAGGAATATTCCACGAAAAAACTGTTGTTGTTGGGTTGCAGCCCCAAGGGGACAGTGTCTCTCCCCGCGAAAATGGAATAACCCACAAGAAAAAATAGTCGTTGTGGCGCAGCCCCAAGTGAACGTGTCCGTCGACAACGACGGGCGGACCGAATGTGCCGCCACGCGCAAGGGTCCAAAAAATGAAGCAACGTTCTGCGATTTCGGGGACGTATGGTAGTCGCCTCCGCCGCGTGCCTGATCTACGAAATTGTCGGAAGAGGCAACGAGAGAAATGCAGGCTTACCGTACCTACCGCAACACGCGCACCGAACAAAAACATAGCAGGTGCACAATCGATCCTACGTTATGCTTCCGCTATTGGCAAGATGCGAAGGACGCTTTAAGGCTTCCTGGTTCATTCACCAAGGGATGACATCACCCTTGAACCCCCAGAACGTTCCCGAGTTTCCAAGGGTCAACTCCTCGATCCTCACAGTCATTCCCGCGACAGACTCGTACGCGTCGACCAAGCCAGAATCGCCGGTCATCGCTGTCCTCACCCAGCCTGCACAGGGGCGAAGGGGCGACCAAGCCACAAGCGGGACGCCGACATAACGTGTGGTTCATGTTTCGATCAGATACAAGAGTGAGACTTTCCGACATCCAGAAACTCACTATGGCTGCGTATATCCGGCCCATATCGCCGTATCGCAAAGCGTATTTTGTCACTCGAGTTGACCCTCAGCTGAGACTCTCTACTACTATTTGTTTCATTGCACGTATAGACTCAAAACGGCTGCGCATATCCGCCCAATATTGCTGCATCGCGAAAACGTATTTGACCATGAATGCAGCCTCCAGCGGCTGATGGCGGGGAACGGGTTTTCTAGTAGAGACGAAGACAAGAAAGATAACCCCGTCACAACCGCTCACTGAGGGCGCCATGGGTAGTAGAAGCTTCTGCTGTTGGGCAGTCTGCCGTACTGCGAACACGACCAGGAGTTTTAGCACGACTGGCTGACAGCAGTCGCGTTGGATGAATCATGCAAGTCTGTTACTTTGCATTGCAGGGTTCAGCGTTTACGGGCACCATCTCGGGTGGCTCGCACCGGGTGTGCGATTTACACCAGCTAGTCATTAAGAGAAATCGTTTACCGTTGACCCCTCCCTTTGTCTCTTAGGTCCACTCTCACCTGGGTGAAGAATGGCCACGGCCATGCCATCGCCCTTGAGATCGTGTGCCAGCGATACCCCCGCAGCATTCAGAGCCGCCTTGGACATGCGGTAGGCATACGCGCCACCAGACGAGTTGTCCGCCATCGAGCCCATCTTCGACGTGATCAGCACTATCTTTGCGCCGGGTGACGCGAGAAGTTTCTTCCTGAGCAGCGCGCTAGTGATTCTCACAGCACCGTAGGCGTTGACCTCCATCGACTCACGCAGGACGTCGATGTCGAGCGCATTCCGAGAGCGCGACATGATCCCGGCATTGTTGATGAGCACGTCGACCTTAGGGTTACCAGCGTTTTCGAGGGTCTGGACCAGACGCCCCGCTCCTTCGTCTTTGGCGACATCAACGCCGTCCACTACTTGTATGTTCGGGTTGTTGTCGAACAACGCGCTCGCGTCTGGGGTCGTTTTTCGCCTGCGTTTTCATCGGGAGGGCGTGCGAACGGGATGGGTGGGGTGGAACGTGTGATCATGCGATTGTGAACGCAAAGGGTACATGAGTACGATTCTTCTACAGCATACCAGGTATCGAACATCTACCAGAGGTACTCTGTACCAGGTATGCTGCTGTATCATCGCTTCTTCGCACCTGAAGCTGCTGAAAAACTCACCTACACAGAAGTTGACAGTTGTAAAGTGCGTGCTACTACGGATGTAAATATAAGGAGCGCTTGTATACAATTATGGAGACTAAACGGTGCTTACATTTCCGTCCAGAGCGGACAAAGTAGGGAAAGTGTGGTGCACAAACACGGGTAAATTGCATATTGCACACCTCTGGTAGTAGGTATAATGTTATTTGCTTCGCTGTCGCTGTGCTTTTTTAGCGCGAAATCGGAAGTAGTTTCGCTGCAAACAGAAACTTCACCTGCACGCAAACACGCGGTCACCGTTGTCAGCGTAATGCCTGCAGAAAGAGCTCCCTATGCCCCCATCCGCTCCTGTCACCACGACCGTCCTCCCACTTGCAGCAGCCATACGCGGCGCGGAAGAGAACGCCGATATTGAACGCACAGTGAGCAACACTCGCAAAGCAACGCCGATCACAGAAGCTTTGGCAAAATACGGCATGCCGTCCGCGAAGCAGCAGTGGTGGATGGCAACAGAAGCAGTCACAGCCGCAACAAAACGTAACGCAAGGATCGACAGGACGCAGACGCAGACGTCTCAGCTCAGCTGGCTGCTTGCTGTAACGTTTCGTGACGAACATCCCCAAAAGCTAGCGCCTCCATAAAAGATGGAACTCCTGATTTTTTCCCCACCGACTCCAGTTGTGTTAGTTCCTGTTTGCATAGAGAAGGTGCTCGCAAACTTTTCTCGCCTGACGGCCACCCGCTTCTACTGACTGGAAGAAGCGAATGTGAGAGATGATCGGGATGATGTAGAGTATTGTATAAGGTTGTGTGGTCATTTAGAGGTGCTGCATCCGGCGGAAGACGACCAAAAGTTCACCGCTTCTTGTGCTCCACATGGTCTCATCATGCTGTTCCGTTCCTCAAAGCACCACCAAGCAGCACACCTTTTTATTTTAAGCTTGTCACATGGCCTGCGGGCGGGCGGGGGGCACGACAGTTTGTTTCTCCTATTGTTGGTTTTTCTTGCATACGTGGCAACGTAGTATCTCTGTGGTGTAGCCTTGTGACCACAGAACTTGTACCTCTATTAGGATTGAAGAATCGGCACGGACACTGGTTGTGCTGGATGTCGTCGGGTAGAAAGAACGCACACACCCCCCAGTCACAACCCAGACGACAGCAGTCCTGCAGTTGCAGTTGCACGTATTAATTATAATACGCAATCAATCATGTGATATTACGGTCGGTTCGAATGCGACTTCTTTATGTGCCTTCTAGGTGCGGGACAGGCCTGCTATGATCGCTAGACAGCAGTAAAAGGTTGATAATCACGCCGCTGCCCACTGCCACCGCCACCTTCCATAAACTTGCGGCAAACCTTCAAGATAGCAGACACCTCAGGTACGGCCCGAGGATAGCTCAGGGCAACGCGTTTGCAGCACAGCCCACCCACGAGGCAGGAGCCAGGAAAAAGGGAGAACAAAGCCAGCGGCTATGGACCCATCAATGGACGACCCCATGTCCGAAGAGGAGGAGGAGGACGACGACGACGGCCTCGACATTCCAGCGGGAAGCGACGAGGGCGTGGTAGTGGAAGGCGTGGAGATCGCGGCGGAGGATATCTACGCCTACGGCGACCCCGACGACCCTATCGACAGAGTGCTTGACGTATACCTCGCCGACGAGCTCCAGGACCACTTGTGAGTGCTCAATCAAATGTTCAGCAATGTTGGTGTTACGAGCGTGTTCGGTGGTACTCGTGGTTCGAGGTCAGTTTGTGCGAGATGATCAGCTTTTCCTTGCGTCATGTCCTGCGGGCTGCGACATATGGCAGATTCCATCCAGGGAGGCGATGTTAGCTTTCGCGTTCAACCTTACTGCTGTAGTGGTGAGCCTGACCCTCCCCAATTTCAAGCCCGTCTACTTTTTCGTTTTCGTCTTAGGTTTTACCTCGCTGATATAACGTTGTTGGTTGTCGCTGGTTCCTGAGGTTGATACAAACTCGGACTGGAAGCGTGAGGACGCTTTTGCCGGAAGATTTGCGGTGCGGTGCGGCGCGATCGAGATAAATCATACGGTATGTAGTGAATCGATCGCTCGCGCCGCCACGCCGGACGCAGCAGCAATCTCACAGCTTGCGATGCCCTTTCGAAGTCACGACGCCGGTAGTAATAGTAACCGGCGGCTGTGCTCTAGCTTGCAGAACTAAAGCTCGTTGATGTTCAGTCGATGCCGGTTCACTGCTGGGATCTTGACTATTAAGCGTCGTACTGCATCTTGAGCAAATACTGATGTACGTCGAGGGTATAATATGACATTGCTGTGTGCCTCGTCTTGGGCGGCGAAGATAGTCGGTGCGATGCCTGTGGCGTTGCTCACGTTCCGACCTCATAGATCCTATGATGCTTTACTAGGAATTCAGCACCCGATTGTTCTTCAGCATTACCGATCGCGAAAGGGCGCCCGGAGCTTCAGGCGCGGTTCGGATTCTCGCGCGCTGTCGTTTATGTACCATGTACGCGTGCGATGTCGCTGCATACGGCCCGGCGGCTGCATGTATGAGGAAAATCCGCAGTTGCCGAAAAGGTGTCTCGTTCTTGCTGCATGCACCGCCGTATCATCGTGCACTCACTCACAACCCGTACTTGTACGTACACACGCGGAGCCTCGGGCGTACGGTTCTATAAGATTTTCTCGTTAGTACCAGTCCGTGTGCTTTCCACTACTTTGTTTCTTGTTTTCCCTCTTGTCGTCGGTGTCGCCGCCACCGAGGGCTGCAGTTGCTGCTGCCAGTGAAACTTGGATGTGCTTGAAATTACCGCCTCTGGTGAAAAACGCGAAACACAACAGCAACGCACTGCAACCTTCGTTAACTTCGAAAACTAAAACTAAAATGTAGTCCTATTCGTGTCTTTCGATGGAGGCAGGTACCTTCTCCAGTACCCGATGCGTCCGGCGGACCGCCCTTCGAGCACTCCTCTTGCCGTCAAGGTGAGGCAAGGAGGGGAGGGAGGAAGCCGTTCGGCCGTCTGTAGTCACTGCCCGGTAACCCAGTCTCTTGCCTCGTCCTGCCGCTGTCATGCGCGGTACTCGTATTAGTAGTCATTGAAGCAGGCGTGGGCAAGTTGTCCACAGCAGTACTATCATCCTGCACTCTTACCTGTAGCAATCATATTATAAATAGTTGCTTTGTGTGTATATCCTTCACGCTATTCAACGGTCTTTGGCGCCGTGCACTTCTTCGGGGGGGGGTCCGTGATCACAAGAAAGTCCCCTTTTGATGGTGATAATTTTGATATACTTGGTAATATTTAGTGGTTGCGCATTTCCGGGTGTGCCCTCCGTTGTATATGCCTGTCTGTCTCGGTCAACTGTCGCCATAACTCTCAAGCGTGGAAAGAGGTTATCTCTGCGCTGCTCAACGCCACTCCCGCCCCTGTGTACCTCGTTGGTTTAGGTAAAAGTAGGCAACCACCTGCTGGAAGTGGAGCACGCCATCAAGCAGGGGGGCAAGCACTTCGACAAGAACGCTCCGCCGCAGCTACGACAAGTCACGCAAAAACACACCGGCAGCAGGTTGGCTATTTCAAAGCTTCCCCTTTTAGAACCGCGTGCGATGCGTTGTCCATCCCGTTTTTGTCGGCGTAGCTTTCCGCCTGTCTGAGGGCTGGACTTTAGTCACCGGTGCACGTGCGCCTGTCACAGGCCCGCTGCGTCCGTTGACGGGACTGTTCCGTTGTACCTGGTGTGTTGTACACAGATGGTCGGTACGAAAGACACGGACCATCAAGTAGCTTGGCCACGTCGCCACCTCCTTTGGGAAAGGGAGAACACACTGCTATACATGCAAGCGCACGTTCGATGGTGAGGTCGTTCGTTGCAAGCGTCTACGGTACGCCCAGCAAACTCAAAGCTGTAGAGGGGGGGGGCTGGTATCTCCTCTCTACCCACATCGTATGCGTGCCGGCACAAGCACCGCTTGTTAGGTCGATGCACGATGCCACGACCATCTCACCCACTACGCCACAGCCTAAACCTTAGCCTGCCTGAACAGAGGAGCCATCGATTACCGCCGCCGTCGCTGCCGCCATCGGCACCGATTTTGGTTGTTGTTGTTGTTGTTGTTGTTGTTGTTGTTGTTGTTGTTGTTGTTGTTGTTGATGTTGATGTTGTTGCTGTTGTCGTTGTTATGGTTACTCACGAACCAATAATTCGCCCCTGCCGTTTCTTTGTGCTGTGAGCAGGGTGCGCCCGGCGACCAACTTTGCTTTCGGTGTTGTGAGGAACAACGAGTTCCACCTCACGCCGGTGCACGCCACGATGCAGATGCGCCCTTGCTTTCAGCACATCGACGATGCCAAGGTGCGTGCGTGTACGTGCGGTCACGGAAGAGCTGCCGAGCGCGCGTGCCCGCTG
>JBBMHQ010076687.1:0-12177 GCA_037834295.1 Postelsia palmaeformis
TACCTCGGGCCGGGCATCGACCACCCAAGTGACTCTTTGCGGATGCTCACGCGGGCGAACAAGGTGGTGGAAACAAGAGACGTGACCTGGGAGGCAACGCTTAGTACAGAAGCGCCGTCACCCCCGCTGCCGGAGATGCCGGAGCAGGGAGGGACCGTGGACCTAGAAGAAGCGCCTGAGCCGGGAGGGACGGATGACTATGAATCCGCCCCGACGACTCCACTGCCGATGTTGGGGAGGGGAATTTCTCACCAACTCCGTACGGTGTCTCCGATGACGCAAGCTGGCGACGATTTGCAAGCCGAAAGTGAGGAGCTGAACGATTAATCAACGGTCAGCAGCGAACCGCCCGAAAGCGACACTGTATCTCGAGATGACGACGATGCGTCCTCCTCTGACGATGGAGCTCCGACCCCGACTGCTATCCGGGCCAACTTGGAGCGCATATGTCAGGGACTGCGATGGTGAAGAGATTCGAGAGGGGAGCACGAGAGCGCAGACCAGAGCGCTCAACCGGGAAGCGGCAACGGGGCTGATCAGTACGATCGGATCCTGTGAGGGAGGCCGCATATTCCATGCGCTACTGGCGGCGCAAGACACAGGCGGTAAACCTACTCGGTTGCCGGATTACCTCCTCAAGAAGGCGGAACCGGCATCGACGTCTTACTCCGCGGCGCGTTCATCAATCCACTCTAGCGTTTGGGTGGAGGCTTTGCAAGCGGAATTTGATAGACTAGAGGCCGCCGACACTTTCACTGAGATTTCCGAAGTTCCGGCGGGTAGCAATATTGTGGGATCAAAGTGGCTCTTGAAGTGGAAGGGCGACGAGCATGGCATGATCGAGAGAGCTAAGGTACATGAGTGGTGAGGACCCTGCGGTGGACGCGAGATACCGCGAAATGGTGGGGAATCTGATGTGGACTGCGAATCAGACGAGGCCGGACATCGCCAACGCAGTACGGGCAGTTGCGAGGTTTTTACATAACCCTAGGGAGGTACATGTTAAGGCGGCTAGAAAGATAATCGAGTACCTGAGCGCTACGGCTCACCTGGGTCTGACGTTCAGGAAGGACAGTAAACTAGAGGAAGTGCAGTTGGAATATGACTTTGAGACGTACGTGGACGCGGACTACGCCCACAAGGCCGACGATAGGCGTTCGATCTCTGGCGTGGCTGTCTGTTGCGGGGGTACACTTCTGTCGTGGTTTTCTAGGACGCAGAAGTGCGTCACCCTATTAACTACCGAGGCGGAGTACGTAGCCATGGCCGATGGGGTGAAGGAAGCCCTTTACGTGAGAGGAGTATTGGTTTTTCTGATGCCCAGTCTGGGGTCGCCGAGTATTGGAGCGTTTGAACACAACAAAGGGGCGATAGACTTGGCCAAAAACCCATTGAGCTCATCCAACAGTAAGCACATCGACGTACGGTACCATTTTCTGCGCGAGTTGGTGGGGACGGGAGACTTGTCGGTTAAGTATCTCCGGACGGACGACCAGCATGCGAACATTCTCACGAAGGCTATTGGCAAAGAGGCTTTCGAGAAACACCGCGGTTTTCTGTTAGGTATACAGTAATTAGTTGTTTGTGGATGGTGTTTGTTTGCGCTATCGAGGCTTGTTAGTTGATCCAGCGCTAGGGAGGGTGTTTGATATAGCTTGTCTCAACGAACAGCCTCGCGATAATTTACGGTTACATACGTTGTATCACGGAGGTAAAGTTACAGGGATCGTCTCGTGGTATCACTCACGAGCAGTCCCACGGGTATGTACGAGTAGGCACTATGCGAGGAGGTTAAGGCATTCGACTACGAGCGGTTGTTACTGGGCTGTGGAGAGTTGACCCACATGCCCCACTCCACCTTTCCCCCTGCATTCGTCTACCCCTTTCCGGGCCGACATAATAAAGACATCTTAAACTATTTTCTACACACTGCGTTTTGCAGTGCCTCGCCCACAGCCCAGTGTGGCTGTTGGGAGCTTATCCATCCATCGCATATCAGCGCTAGTTGAACAAGGTATGTATTGGCCCTTTTGGTCCCGTACTGTACAGAAACCCAAGTCTGATTATAATTCCAGGTATTTCGTCCCCATAACTAAATTGCAGTTCTTTACAGTCCTAAAGGGCTCAAGGGCTCAAGGAATTAAGGGCTTAAGGACCTCAAACGAGGAGCCCCATAAATAGTACCGGTACCTGGTACTACTCTGCCTCTGTCCTAACCTATTGATGTTAACGCTACTATTTTAAGTCCGACCAAAACTCCAATCAAACCTTTCCTCTTCTCCCACCTTTTCATTTTCAGGGCTGTTCATGGGTCGGGTCAAAATTCAGGTCAGGTCGGATGGGGTCACCTAACCCGACCCAACCCGACCCAACCCGACCCAACCCGATCCGACCCGACCAGTGAAAGGTTGAAGACCTCTCGATCCGACATCGATCGGCGAACAGCCCTGATAACTTTGCTGTCGCAAAATTGTTGCTCCACCCGACTTGGCGGGACTCTTCCCAAAGCCCGTCCCAAGTCTCGACCAACGCTACTTTCAAGGACTCGTGCTGTTCAATGCCAGGTAGATCGTGCGCTACCCCTATTTCCTGAGACACGGAAGTCCTTTTGCCTCTTGCTTCGATTAATTTGATTAATTTGATTAACTTGACTAGCCTGCTTAACTTAATCAATTTGAAAAACTTGATTAACTCGATCAACTTGAATAACTTGATTAATTCGGTCAACTTGATCACCTTGATTATACTATAGCGACTACAACAACGATGATAGCGACATAATCTGCCACTTTAGCCTGTACGGGTGGTGCGAACGGGAGTGTACCATAACATACTATCACACCCGGGTGATAAGATGAAACACCTCCTGGGACGGAATTTTCAAGCCGAGGTTCTCCAAACTCAGGTGGGTCATGCAAAACGAACACGCTGGCTTTGGAAAATACCTCGAGGACATCTTCCCATGTGCAGGTGCACCGCTTTGCGTTGGAACCTTCGCAGTTGTGGAGAAAATCAGCTATAGCATCACAGCCGTCCGAGCGGGTGTGTTATCTTACCACACGGGTGATAGTGCTAGGCCGTAGCAGAATAAGCAACACAACTAGTACTCACTCGCAGTGTTAATGAAGTTGTCATCTGACAAATGTGCAGTATGAGTTTCAACGCTGATCGCTCGAAATTATTTCCCGAAAAATAGTAACAAAAACCGTAAAACATATCATACTGCCCTATATGCCCTACGAGTCTTCGGAATGCCGTGCGGCCGCCAAAAACTCTATGCCCCTCCCCTCCAGCACCCCGAACCAAGCAGCGATCGATGCTGTAAGTAATAATCGTTTTGGGTCGTCGTGTTCTCCCGCCGAATTCCCAAAACGTTTTATAGCAGCCAAACAGCAGGCAAACAAAAAAAAATGATCGCTTGTCACCTGCTTCATTGCCGTTTCGACGTCAGCATAGCGAGCATGCCGCGCCCAGCTCGTGATTTGCTCAAAGTCGGAAGCCATTTTAGCCTGCGGCAGAGGGTGCGCGCGGCCACATTTCAAGAAAATTCAATGCAGCGTCGGCGCAACGGCAAGACAAGGCACGTTTGTTTGCCGCAGTGGTTAATGCTGAGTTTAAGGCCGGGACACTTTGTATTGGCAGTACTATAACTTTAAAGCTCACGGTAAGATTGGTTCTGGAACATGTTATGGACGAAATAACTCGTAGGGCGGTGAAGACGGGGCGGAGAATGAAGCACAAGACGGAAAGAGACCGGGCTTATACATGGCAACATGTCGTGCACGGAACTCGCCGCGGCCTCAAGGTGGAGCCTATAGCGCAAAATTCCCACATCTCGGACAAACAGATCAGATCACCTAGAGATTATCCCCACGTCATAATCTAGACCTTTGAAACCATATCCAAATTCCCGATCTTGTATGATTTAGGTAATGTTGCCGGATGGGACCCGTATAATCGACATGGTCTAGGACATGTTTCCAGGTGTGGATCTGTACTGTGCAGATAGATCATGCACACCTTCTCACAGATACTGGTGGGGAATTAGTTTATCTGTAGATGGACGATCTGTCCGAGGGGTGACAACTTCGATGCGCCGAAAGACATGCGATGTCGTGCTATTGGGGCCGGGAGGAACCGGGGGGGGGGCGGAGTAGCATGTGAACCACAGATGGAAAAATATAAGTAAAGCGCATGACTTGATGATGCTAACAGTGACTAAAGCAAGGGTTGCTCTGTTTTGTCCTGTCCCCCCTGTAATAGTGTGTACTCGTACTACAGTAGTGGGGTTAGTGGGGTCGGAAGGAGCCGGGGCTGTTGTTCATTCTCATTGATCTCACCTCTTCGGCGGACACAATGGCCATCTCTGCGTGTCCCGCGGAGTCTTTGAGTTCCAAGTATCCAGCCTGCGGAACCGTTGAGATCCCTCCTCCTTCCTCGTCGGCGCCGAGATCTTCCTGTTCAACCCCAGTGGTGCATCCATAAAGGCGAGCGCTTCGTCACGCTACGGACGCACCACCGTCCGAGATATAGCGCACTTATGTACGGCAGTTCGAGAGCTGAAGTAGTTCACAAGAGGAAGAGGCTTGATTGCATTGCGTACTACAGCACCCCAAGTCCTAGTTTACAAGAGGTGAAGACTTGAGTTACGCTACTTGTGCACCACAGCAGTTCCAGGGCCAGTTCGCTCACTAAAGGCGGAAACTTCCTCATACTACGTACGTACCACAGTCTCAGAGCTTCTTCACTAGAAGCGAAGACTTGGGCTACGCTAGTATACGTACGTACCACAGTCTGAGAGCTACTTCATTCACCACAGGCCCAGACTTGGTTGCGTTGGGTACTAAAGTCCTAGAGCCACTCTAGTTCACTAGACGTGAAGAATTAAGCTGCGTGAAGGTCGCAGAGAATCCTCGCGAACTCTTTCCACACCACATACACCATCGCGAGCGAGTACTAGACGAATGTGTTTTACTCGAGCCACCAAGAGATTCATTCACCTGCTTAATGCTCAGGGTAGGTATGAATTCGGCGCTGAGAGGCTCTCGGCCCGCCGACCACGGGTCGAATCCGACCGCGAACCAGTCTTCCGCTGCTGACCTTGGCTTCACACGTCCTACCGGTCTTGCTTGTGGCATGTTCGGCACATGAGGCAGGTAGTCGCAGTGCTACCCAGCCGGGAAAATGGGCGGATAGGTTGAAAGTTTGAGATATGCGAAATATAATACGGTACCGTGTATGAGGCGATGAAGGATTGAGCTCATGAATTAATTGTTCTTTGTTTGGAGACGATATGTATCGATACGAGGCGGGTAGCATAAAGTAAGCAAAAATGGTGAAAATAAATGGCGAAGTTACGATCCAAGGTGAGGAAGGGTGGTTGTACGTAGCTCAGCGAACTTCTGTGCTGAGTGCTGCTGCTTTGGCTTTCGAACCTCCCAGTGCCTTACCGTAGCTTGTGACAATTTCTGGATCACCGGCAGTATCAGAAGGAGCTGCGCTCACCGCAAGTGCCATGCTGAGATGATGACATGATAAGGCGCGGGAGTAAACCGCGGGCAAACGATGAGCATTCGCATTTCTGCGGTTCCTAGCGATAAAACGTTGACAATAGGCTGGTTGCTCTTTGGGAGGGCGAATGACATACCCAAAAGACTTGAGATACGCCAGCATCCCCCTTAGGGCAAGGTACACCTCAACTGCTAGCGCCCGTCGAGCATTGAACACACTACATACAGACGAGCATTGAACATACCTGCTTTCCGACGTGCGTGTGAGATATGGCATTTAGAAAGCCTTCCGGTAGCGGTTCATTTGTCCTTCGCATCGGCACTCCTCGGGAGCTTTTGGCGCGCTGGTTTTCTGCCCGATTGCCGCCTGCAGGCTGCCAAGTCTCCCCCTCTCCAGCTCCTCCGTGCCCCTGTGTGTGCACCATACAGTATAGGTAGATACACGAATAAGAAATTACCTTCCAGGTAGTAAGAATACATGGCTCACATTTTTGGGGACACTATTAATAAGATAACTGGATAGAGAAATCGTGCTTGGCGGTGAGAGCTACAGTAAACCCTATACCACGGCTTATGCCCAACGTTGTTCAAGGATGGTGTCACGAAAAATTTATAAGGTTCGCTCATATGACACGGTTCTTGTTGGCGAGCCCATACTGTAATCAAGCGTAACCTCTATATCGAACACCCTCCCTGGCGTCGGATCAACTAGCAAAGCTTCGATCACACAAACGCCAACCCGACAAGCAACATATTTGTGTGTATCCCGAAAATCAAATTGATTTGTTTTTCAAAAACAACGTAGGGTCACCGCCTTGGTGAGAACGTCCGTATGCTGACCGCGGTTGGCTGTAAGAGGGGAGTCCATGGTTGGGTGATTCTGATGCGCCGTGCTTTGGGATATTCCGTATTTACCACCGCAACCTTCAACACTGCTGACGATCTGGACAAGGCGTAAGTCGAACGAGCAGCACTAGCACACCAGGATTAGGTGCATTCAAGCCTTGCTCTCAGCGCCGAAGCTTTGTTGGCGCCCTGGTGAATCCCTACGATAGGGCTTTTCTCAGTTGCCTGAGACGTTTTTACCACGACACTCACATTACGGCATATCACACCACACCCTACCACACCACACCGCACCCCACCACATCACAGCCGAAAATCCACGACCACCCGAGGAGCTATGAAGGTAGAGAAGTGCTGGCATAATCGGCACAATCCAATATCATCTCCGTCATCCAAAAAACGTATGAAAGGCCCCATGCATACCTGCCAGGCACAATCCTCTTCACGTCGGAAGCCATTTACTCACCCGATACTGTTTTTTCCAGAGCGTTTCCGGATAGGCGACGATGGGAATGGCCAGCTCTGCTTTCCGACGAGGATCCAACTCCATGGCCTGAGGTGGGGCGAGGGCGAGTGCGGACAGTGGCAGAGCACACGCACACACATGCCAGCGCAACGGGAAGCAACCGCAACGTAAACGGGGAGATGAAAAAACAAGGTGGGGTAAAGCGAGAACGCATTCGCCGGGGGGAAATGTCAGGTCGGGGGGTTTGTTACCTCTCCGACATTACAGCGCAAGTCATTGGATGCTTCGCTTTCAAGCATTATGAGCTGCTTAGCTTACAATAGCTCATTTGCCCGAAAGCTTGCCCTTGAAGGCATGCGTATCGCTACAGAGGCATGCTACGGTAGGGGTACGCGACCTAATTTTGCCTTCTGAGGATCAGGCTCACTTGACCCTAAGGAACTCCATAACATATTATGAGAGGCACCAAAAGTGCACCCCATGACCGATCTCAAAAGCCTACTGTAGATGTATCACGTACTTTTTGTGAAAACCTACTGGTACTTCATCGACATTGGGTTGAGCAGCCCCGTCAGCCAAAAATTGTCTGGCCGTAACGTGCTTGTGCCTCTGCAGTAGCTAGCCCCTTTGAGTCTTGAAGGTATGGCATACCTTAGAGGGAAAAATGTGTGGGGCAAAAGTGACATTTTTCAAGCATCGGTCCGACGAAGCAGCTGACGTCATTCAGGCTGCTGAGGAGATAGGGGGTGTACCCGAGCTACACAAAGCAAGGCGTGCCTTATCTCCGACACGCTTACACGACACTCTTGACTGTTGTTCATCGTCGTAATACTGCGCGCTCTCACTTGGATTGTTGTAAACACTGACCAAACCACCTGGCATACTTTGGGTCTTCACATCATTTACAAATCCAGAAACTAGAAAAAATAATGATTATCGAATTAGAAAAAATAATGATTATCGAATATCGAATTTTGGACCGAAAAAAAAGTCAAAACGTGAAACAATTGCCAGGTACATACTTTATTTAGATCAGGATGATTCAAAACACGAGCTTTTGCTTTGTGAACACAGAAGATGAGGGTTGGAAATATGATTATCCCTCTTTCTACATAAATCTCCCTGTTCACACGTGCAATACGTTTCGTTTGGAGTTGGTTGAACTTAGTCTAGTGTTCCCCATAATTTCCTTCTGAAACTTGATCGCACAAAAGTAAAAACAATACGCGGTCACAGATAAAGGGTCGCCTAGTGAACGCACATCTGATTCCGGAGGCCACAACCTTCAGAAACGTTCTTCCACTATTTCATATTTGTGCAGCGGTTTCGTTCGGAAAGGCCCTTCAGGGATGGTGGCCTATTTTTTGGGTCGCTCACGTGACGAACTCGATATATCACCACCCGAAACATGACTTGGAACACTTCCGCTCTCGCAACCCAGCCAAGATTTCTACGCGCTACGTATTTCTAAAACAAACATTATTTTAACAGTAAAAGTGTCATACTAACCGGTATACTGGTAGTATATATAGTTGCCTACTTGAGGACCTCAATCAGTCAGAAGACGTTGGTCCCAAAAGAACCCCCGGGGGTGATAAGCCTACTCTATCACATGGGGATAAGACAGCACACCCTCTCGGGCGAATTAACAAGCTGGGTTCGTCGATACCGGGGAGAACGCAATTTTCCAAGCGATGCGTCCACTATGGAACATAAACCCAAAGCCACCAGCTTATTTTTTTGTGTGTGTGTATGATATCCTACGTTTAGAGAAAATCGACTTCCATCACCTCTTGAGGGGATGTTTTATCTTGTGTGTAATGTACCAGTAAATACGGAGGCATGTTGCGATAGGGGTGGCAAATTTTGGCCGTTTTTGACTTTATGGCAAACGGGGCTCCTTAGGGGCACCGAGACACTACTGCACCCAATATCGTCGGCAAGCAGATAAAGTATTTTTACGATACTATTCCGAGGCCACGGTGACTGGTACTGCTGTAAGTTTCAAATCGACTGAGCGCGTGTATGTGGCAAAAGGGTGTTACAGCGGTACCTTTTAGAACCACTCTACTGTTATTACTATTCATTATCACTTTCGAAGTCGGCTGTTGTCCCTATTACATTGTCGGCCTCGATCACGCCCGTACGTCCGTGTATGTGGCAATGGTTGCATTCCGGCTTACCTCTGGTCGAACTAGCTCGTAGCTCTCGTCCGGACTCGCACTTGGCTGAGCTGGGGGAACGACCTATACCAGCCGGGAAAGCGGAGGGGGGGCGGGGTACTTGATAGGTGAGCTGTACTCATGTCATGGATGGGCGCAGTCGTATGACCATAGACCTTCGCACCCCTACATTACCGGACGAACCACTTCGGGTTATCATCGACCGGGCAGACATTACATTTACCAAGCGCGAAGCGCCGTGAGGCGTTTGGCGAGTCGAACGAAAGACAAGTCGGGGCGAGGGGAGGGGAGATAAACGTGATGAATTCCGCTTTCTCAGCAATACTATTCATAGGTACTATTCATAGGCTCTGGAAATGAAACAACGAAGCGGGGAAGGGGTGTGAGAGGATACAACCGCCGTTTTCTTGGCTTTACAAGTACGAGCAATAGGGTCTGACCATGAAAACAATTGCACGTGCGACGCCGGAAGGACAGCGGCTTATTTTCCTTTTCAGCGGGGGAGAAAAGGCGAATTGAGGTTGGATTCGAAGGGAACATCTTATTTCGTGATACGGTCGTAGTAAAACCTCAGCGCCACTTTCAAGTTGGATTCTCAAGAAATAATGAGATCGTGACATCACGACGAAACCTTACGTGAGTCCAAGTTCTACACTGGAGAGCCGTCTTGGGCTTGACCGACATGAGTTGCGTGCTCTGCTCTGCTCCGACTTCCGTCAAACGCTTTGGCTTTGAACAGGGGTGCACTTGTTTTTTTCGGCCCTCGTTTTCTGGGCAACAGAGGATGCCAAAGTTGAGCGAAACAAAAAGGAAAGCTCTGGACAAGACAAAAGAAAAAGTATGTTCGGCATTGGCAACCTTCGTTCCCTCCTTCCTCCATTCCTTCTTTATTTTCTGTTGTGGACAAAACCGAGAGCCGAACCACGATCGCTTCACTTGTGTGAAACCAACCGCTTTACTCTACACTATCCAGCAAGTCAGTATGTCTCACGTGAACGTAAAACATCATACGATCCTGGCGCTCTATCCAGGCCTGAAAAGTACCCGAAAAAGACAGAATCACAGTGAAGGACACGTCTAAAAGCCTCACCAGTAGGACTGTTAGTCTACTTAGCTGACTATTAGTCGGCGACGAGCTCTTAGTTAATTATTAGTTGGCTAGGTATTACAGTTACTCGTAGTGGGGTGCAGTTATTACACTTGATTTGCGGAGTTTCTGCGCCTTTGTATCCGACTGGAACGTTTGTGGCTTGGGTTATATTTTTGTCGTTGTTGCTGTCTGTCAGTAAATACTAAAGCACAGAAGTGACTGCGTTGGTTAACTTCGCCACACCCAACTATTACATACTACTATTATCACGAGGGGCTATACTCATATGATGTATAATAGTATTGCTCAGAGCCAAGTTCGGTGTGTAACCACACGAGGATATGAATATACTGTTGGATTGATCGTGGGTACTGACGTCCCCTGGTAGCAACGACTGTGGCTGTAGCCGTAAAGTCATCTGGAAGCCAACTTACAACCCGTCGCATGCGCCACGGGCTATAAGCGCTTCAAACAAATGTAGATCGGTTGGGGGTGTGAGCTTGTGATGTACTCGTTCATCTGTGAAGATATTATACACGCAAAAAACAAAGCGAGTTGCTTGGTGAGCACACTGTGACTTACTCACCAGCAACCCTTTAAATTCATCCGACGTTTTGAGATCGGTGCTGCCCCTCACGATCGACGCCAAATGCTGCGCTTCGCTTTCGTGGTCGAGGACCGCACACTCCTGCCTCTCCACGATCGGCTCGGCGTGTCCGTGGCCGATGGGGTGTCCGCTCGCTGAATCCTGTGCCATTGCAATGTGGACGTTACACAAATAATTGCTGCGCCTAATGTGAACGTTAAATGCATACGGTGCAGCCTGAGCTAGTCAATGAGCTTCAACACATAAAGAGAAGTTGTCGGAGCGCAACACCTGACGAATCTACACCAAAGTAAATCATAGGCTACGACAAGAGTTCTCGTTACTAGCCACTGCATCATACCTTTAGTGGGTCGAGAGGCGAAACGATAACAGCTACCTCACGTGTAAATAATCCGTTAAAAGCGCAGCATCTGACAATTCGACACCAAAGCACGAACAAAGGCTACGGCAAGGGTTCCCATGACCAGTAGTGGATCAAGATACATGACAACACCAGCTACTGTACACCCACTCGGCGACAGGGAAGGTCGCCGACCCGCACCCAGATGATGCTTATGGTACCTATTCTTCACGAGATTCGCTTGGGTTGGCGTGGTACCACTCCGGAGACAAGATACGGACGGCCCGATCAACGTCTTTCGCACAGGATTTCCGCGCGACATTGTACCTACATGGGGGGAGTAACGGCAAAAGCTTGATGAAATGACTTCCATTCTCGTTTGTATACGGTCCGCCCAAGAGCTCAATGAGCGTGATGGAACTGGGCGATGACTGCGCTCCAGTTCTTGCTTCCCAGTAGTTGCATCACTAACAGCTCGTAAAGGATTAAACACGTGAACTAGACAACAAAACAAATATCAGGTATAAAACGAAACAGCAAGATAACAAAACGAATACCAGGCTATCCCTTCTATTTATAGCCTACTCTTGTAGTACTGATACGTTATCCCTCCTTAACCAAGTAGGCTCTGTAGTAGTAATACGTTATCCCTTCTAGACTAATGGAGATTCATTATTCTACTGTAGTACAGTAGGGTATCCCTTCTACTCAGCAGTATGTACCATAAACGAAGTTTCACCGTGCACAGACCTTGACTACGGGAGGCGCCAGCGAGGTCTCCCGGCCTGCTGCCACTTCCTGCCCACCATCAGCGTCCGCACGCCTGCCTCTTCCCCGCTCGTCTGCTCCTTGCGCACCACCTCCACCCTCGCTGTCCAGCTCATCCAGCAAGCCGTTAGCGCCGAGAGTAATTCCTAGCCCCATGCCGAACCGTAACATATCCGACGGTTTCACGGATCGACCTTCGCTAAGACCGGCTCCCTTGAGAGCTTCAGCAATGGACGCGGCCAAACGGTCGGCCTTTGTGAATGACGTCATAAAGTGGGAGCGATGGGGGGGGGGGGGGTACTCGATACCAGTCCGGTCGAAAATTTAAGCCTGATTTGGAAAAACCGAAATATAAGCCTGATTTGGA
>JBBMHQ010076698.1:1224-12171 GCA_037834295.1 Postelsia palmaeformis
CCCACGATCGCCCCTCGGGTCCCACGCACCCTAGATTCGTTTTTTGCTCCCCAGTCGGTATTCCCTCTTGACTTCGTTCCCGCGCCCGTCCCTTCTTTTCATTTTTTTTCCTTGCCGCTATTAATAGTTGCCGTGGCCTTTGCCTTTTCGTAGCCCGATTACTGCTAGCATCTTAGGAGTGTTGTACTACTCGAGCTTCCCCGTTCAGCCCCATAATTATTTTTCACTCTCGCTAGAGGCGTCTTGGCTTCATTACAAGGACGAGGTTGGAATTTTCATTCGTAGGGCTCCATGTTTGTTTGTTTCGGATAGCCGCATCGTCGACCCCTTTTCTGACTGATGGATGCCTGTGTTGACATCCTTCGACTCGTCAGGGTGGGCTATCAATAGTGTGGTAGCGCCATACGATTTACATATAGCTTGTTTAGATACTGGAAACTATGTTGTTTAAGATCCGTCTGACACGTGACGTGACGTTCCTGGCAGGCGGCACGAATGTCAGGAATAGAAAAACCTCGAGTCTAGTGTGAATTTCCTCTTAGATGCCTGCTCTGTTCCCTACGTATTTCCCCCCCGCTTGGGTTCCTGTGCTGTCGCTTGGATGGAGCTACGAGACAATATAGACGAAATACCGAAAGATGATGGACGAATGACCCCCCATCACCGGCATCCTTGCTTTCTATTGTTGAAATTGGATATTCATATAAGTAGCTCGTTTTACTGTGTAATAGAACGCTGTTTAAGATTTCTATCTTATTAGGAGTACTGTCAGTGCAGCAATCTCGATGTACCGCGAGAGTATAGTATTCATGCGCGGTTTGTGATCGTCATACCTGATGGTACTACTGTAGGTGTACTCCTATACTCCTGTGCTCGTGGTATATGTTTGCGAATGTTTGTGATTTTTTTGCACTTTTTCCCAATTTCTTTTCGTACGAGCACTTTTCGGCAAGTACCCCTGACACGGGAAGCCCGGCCGGACACATTGGTTGAGGTCTCGACGCGATTCGTGCACTCTGCAGCACGCGGCGAACGCTCAAAGTTTTTTCCCGGCGGGGGTGGATATGACGATTTTCCTGGTTTCATTACGAGAGGCCTCATTTTGTACGTACGCAAGTAAAATGTCGTCAGCTTCTTGCCTTTCAGCCCATACATATACCAAGTAGACAACAGACAGAACACGATATAACAACGCTGCAGCGCATAAGCACCAATAGGCAGCACCGCGCGTGTGACACCCATCTACGCTGTACATCTGTGGCTAGTTGTGTTTATCAGAGCCTGTGGTCCGTAATCCGTCGTTTACCTATATTTGATGGTGCTGTGTGTGGCAGACTCACGAACACTCTGCACGGAATGTAAGGGCCGTTCGAATTAAATACAAGTAACTGTTCTTATTTGTCCAACGTTTTGTGTTTCTCGGTCCAGCCACACCCGAGAACTCTAGATATCAGACAACATGGCACAGAACACACACAACGTTACAACCCTGCGTAGCAGCACAAGCAGCAGCGGGCCACAACACGCGGGTGTCGCATGCTATGGCTTCTGGCTTTATCGGAGGCCGCGGACCGCCATCTGTCATCACCACCTCTCTTACACTGTGCTGCTGTTCATGTGTGTGCAGTGAAAAACCAGGTGATGTTGATCTTTGTAATTAATTTCAAATGGTCATGCACGTAACCCGAACACCAAATAGCCAAATAGCTATCTGGTAATCGCGCTATATACATACGCCTGCCGCCTGCCATCAGAGCAGGAAGCAACATCACGCGTGTGCGGTAGTTTGCCCGCGCTGCATTGTTGTGGCTTCTCATGATTAATAAAACAGTACTGTATACTTTCCTTTTTATCGAATTCCGCTATCCGTAAAGCTGGGAGTCTCTGCTGTTGTGCGTCACATGCATGCTGCCAAAGGTACAACGCTGCTGCTGCTGCTGCTGCTGCTGCTGCTGCTGCTGCAGTGCAATTTTCATGGGCAGCCGAGTGCGGTCGAGAGTTCCAACTCCTCCTTAGATGCATCCTTTTTTACGTCGTAAATATTACCCCACTACTGTACTGCTGTGTTCCGTGTATCACGCCTGTGCGTGCGGTGTGTGCCGTGGTCACGCGTGGAGTTTCGAACTTTTTTATTGTCGGCAGTCCTTGGTTGCGTGCGGGATAGGCCATCTCCGCCGTGAGAACAAAGACATGCCTTAACATGCTGACAAATACGATACAGTGTTCGTGGAATCAAGGAAATTAAACAAAAAAGCGATCCAGTCGATAGTAACAGTTTCAGACTACTTCCATGTATGTTTAGTCCCCCAAAAAGCAGGTGCAGTTCTAAAAGGGTCTTCTGCTGTACATGTGATACGTACGACAATAAAATGCAGATACTTCAAACGTGGTATCAAATAGTACTGTATCATCTGTATTGTTTTTCAATTCGTTTTTACGCCACTCCCCTAGGCATGTCCCGGAGGGCAACATTCTAACTTGGACGTTTTTGTATTTTAGCTCGTCTTCGGCAGTGCGCTGTCAACTCGACCAACTCGACCGCCTCGACCCTTGACGGGGCATATTGTATTTCTTTCAATACAGCGCTTGTACAGCGATACAACAGCAGCCCAGCGAAAAAAAATGATTGACAAAGCGCCTCCGCTCAGAAAACATCTGCGACGATCTTGTCCTGCAGGTCTGGGACATCGCCGGCGACCCCAGCTTGAAATACCTTCGTCGAGAGGATTTCTACGTGGCGATGCGTCTCATTGCGATGGCGCAGGTGAGACGTCGATATTCGACACGCGACCGCTTGTCGATCAACCCCCTTGACGATTGTTCTTCGGTAGAACCTACTCCATCTTGAAAACGTAATGCGCTCTCGTTTCCTGCACGTCTGCACTATCTGCGAACGCCAGTAGTTTTCAATAGTATAACTCACGATGCGTCGCTCCATCCGATCGAGCTCTTTTACACCAGCATATCAGAATCAAATGTATGGCCTCGGAAGCGGAAGTCGTTGACGATGCTACCCCGTGCATTTGAATCAAACCTGCCCGATCATTTTGTCTTTTGAGGACGGCGAAGCGAAGAGAGGGCAACACCAACGTATTTCGTCGTCAATAGGTCGCGCGCCTTTGTCGCAGGGTATAATATGTACCAACAGTATCGTGTAGCCGCCGCATCTGGCCCTGAAGACCATTAGTAGGTCCTCACGTGCGAACATCGACGACGATTCAACCTTCAAGAGACCAACCGAAGGAATTGGTATATCCGAAGCGATTGATCGCCGACAACAATATTGCACGTATGAGCACATCAAGAGCCGTAGTAGAGTAGACTATCGTCGCGTTGCTCTTTGCTTGAGCGTCGGGATGGATTGGTATCGTCGGCGTCTGAGCCAGGCCTGCACGGCATTTTTCCGACATTACACTGCTATTAGTAGTATACCCTTCATAACGCCACCGGTACCTTGCCTTCATCTAGGAAAGGTGGAAGCTTGAATGTCTCTGCAGCAAACTATGATCTTGCTCTGAAAACCCGACACCGTGCTGTGAAAAGGTCATTATGCTTGTGGTAGATTGTGCTCCTTGACAAACGTTTCCCCGGGGGCATGAGGCGGCTAGAGACTTTTATGGAGAGCATAACCGACCCGACGGTTTGATCACAACCTCGTACAGAGTCTAAATGGATTTCACACTCCGTGCCAATTAAGAACCGGGCAACATATCAGCCCTTTACGCTGAGCGTGGTACACGGCAATCGACCACTGGAAAAATGCCGGCACATTCAATGATAAAGCCACACGCACGTTGTAAATGAGTAGGAAATTGTCGGGCTGAGGTTGTCAGTGAAGCTGCGCACTCCATCCCCACCTAGAAGTCTGCGGCAGGCTTTCTGCAACCGTCCCGTGTTTTCTTTACCCACCTGCTCTTCGTAATGTTCCTGTTGCCTAATCGTCAGACGTCCCCAGGGATACCGATTTCTTCGGATCGACTTGCCGCAGAGAGCGGAGTCCTCCTCCCGTTAGCAAGAATGCAGAATGTGCCCCCTCCACCGGCAGGATGTGTTTCAAAGGGAGTTTCACACTCGGCCTCCGCAGCGGGGCATGCAAATTCTGTGGCGGCTTCGGACCCGTACGCCATGTCTGCACAGGAGAAGTCGAAATACGAAAGCATCTTTCCTATGTACGATTCCGATCGAGACGGCTTTGTGACTGGCCCGGAGGCTGTGGACCTATTCTCCAAGTCCCGTCTTCCTCGTGACGTGAGTTTTGCCCCCCTGTTGAGAAGGTCGCGAGATACGATATGCAGACAACGCGCGAACCCCTCCAGCTCCGTCAGCGCATCTCGTGAGAAAAGCACATCCATGCTGACAAAGCTTGGTTTCTTCACAGTATAGCTGTTGAGGAAATGTATTTCGCAGCTATTTTATTCATCCACCAGCAAAGTTATCACTGTCCTACCGTGTCGAAAACTGCATTGCATCCACTGGCCCTTAGAATTCACCTGTTCTGCGGTTTTGCCTTTGCCCCCATGAACATCAAGCTACGACCAGGCGGAAATAGTCACGCTGACCGTCGTCTGGAAAACCCACCATTTTTTGTCTAATTGCACAGACTTTGCGGGTGATTTGGCAGCTTGCAGATGCCGACGGCGACAGCAAGCTTTCTTTGGCCGAGTTTTGCGTGGGTATGCACTTGATAGTGTGTGTTAGCAAAAAAGGCCTGGCTGTTCCGGCGAGCGTCCCTTCCGGTCTTCACGTCAGCGTTGGCATCGTTGGAACGGGTCCAGGCTCCCTGGCGAGCCTTTCGCAAGAACAGGGCGGTTCGCCTAGCCCATCTGTTCCTCAGTCGCCAGTAGTGCGGCGGTCGCCAGGAATGCAACCGCTTCACACTCCTTGGGTTATTTCGTCTCTCGAGCCTGTCGCTCCTAGTGGTACGGGCGCCGGAGATGCGTTCAGGTGGGTGAAGGCATGTCGTACGGCGCGTCGGCATACCAACCCACACGCTTTAGTACAATCGTGTTCGATAGAGTATTATTCGACACGTGTCACCGACGAGAGCGATGTTGGCTGTTGGCCTATAACCCTAACCGCCCAAGTTTTTCATTAAGTGATCAATGTTTTCTACCAAACCGCCCCCCTAGTACTTTGGCAGTGGATCTCCCCACAGCGCGTTCGACTTCTTCGTTTGGCAGCGACACAGAAGTCAAAGCTTCCCCGTTCACAACGATGGACCAAGGCCAAGCTACCTCGGCCCCATCGCAACATCTGCTTGCGGCCCAGCTCCAAGAAATCAACGCAGTGCGTTCGACGACCAACTCTAGTGTGTCCGAAGATTTTCTGCTTGGGGATTCGACGAACAAAATGCCGCCCCAGGCTGGCAACCCGATGCAGGAATTCACGGCAGTGTCGAATGCTTCCCTGGGAGGGACGATTAACGCGCCACCCACCCCGACCCAGGTACGATATCGGGGCATCGCTTGTCAAAACCCTCTGCTGATGTTGCACTGTGACGGGATTAAATATAACGCCGTGCCCCCACAACAGTTGACGTGCTTCAATTTTTTGAGAAGACGACCGCCTCATTCCGCGTTATCTGCCCCAGGCAGCGGTAACCCCACCGCGTAGTGCACACAGTTTAAAGACACTGGTCCAGAACCTGGAGGCGGCGAAAGTTTCGTTGGGCGGTATCGTGGAGGCTGGTAAGGTGAGAACAATACTACGGTTCCCATCTACCAGGTATGCCCTTTGCTGTATGTAATCCATGGACAGACCCACCACATTAATGTGTTTAGTCTAGCACCAGCCACAACGTTGGCTCGAAATGACCGTGAGCACGGGGAACGGCTCTTGGGCCTCAGATTCATGTCGCACCGGCTGAGTACGTCCGGAAGTTTGATCGTTTTTTTCGTTGTATTTTTAGGTTGCGTTCGCCCATGAGTTGAACTGCTGCTCTGAGGTTGAGAGTGGCTCTCACTTACAAGACCGCTCGCATACGTAGCCCTGTCGCCTTTCTCGCGCGGAATACCTCCCGCGTATCAGGTCGAGCACATGGACAACGAGCGACAACTTTGTGATATGGGCAACGAAATGGAAGAGCTTCAGTCTCAGCTGGACCGCCTCCGGAACGAATTTATGGTGAAAATCTTTTTTTTTTTGTGGGAAATTTGTTGTAGCTGCTTTGAGAACGAAGCGTGCGAATTTCATGCGTCAGGTATAGCTAAGATCTACACTCACTTTTAATGTTGCCGTATGGCCAGCTTGATCAGCTATGATAGCAGTCTGCTCTAATCGATGTGATTTTCAATTCCTGGTGGGCTTCTGCGTACTCGTATCTTCTTGAAATTCACCTGAGAGAGATTCATCCAATGCACTATCGGAGGCTTTTTGCTCAAATACAAAATCACGTTGTATACGTAGTGTCCCTCAATATGGTCCTGTTATTCTGCGTGTAGGGCTAGGCTCTGCTCCTTTTTATCTTGTATATCTCCTTTTGTTTTGTGCCGAATCGTGTTGGCAACCCAGTCCCAGCATCCAGCAGCAGAGACGCGGCCTTCAAATGCTTCTTCTACGACAAGAACGATCATCTCCGTGAGAGGTGTTGTCCGTTTCCTGAGGTGACGTTCTGTTGTCGCCCGAATTGGTTCCGGGTCGTTCTGTTCTCTCAGGAGCAACATAAAGAAACGATTCGATTGCGCGCTCGTGTAACTCAAGCAGCAGTTGAGCGGGCCACCCTCCTCGCGGAAATCAAGGGGTGCAATGCGTCGCTCTACAGGCAACAGGTCAGGAGCGCATTAGCTTGTATTTGAGACTAAGACCGCGTGTTGCGTGGATTAATGGTACTTTTAATGTTGCGACTTACAGTAGGACTCTTCGTATGTGTCTTCATCGATGAAACACCTAATAATCTAATACTCAAACTGCCCCCCGAAAGAAGTGCATCGCGTTGCTGTTATGACACGATGGAACGGCAAAGCAATCATATCCCGAAGTGCGTCTAGCAAGGTTGAAATGATAATCTTCGACTTTTGGCCTGCCAAAGGCCTTCGCGACGTGCAACGGTGGTGAATATCTATATTGATCTGCACCTGTTTTGGCAGATACCACATCGCACCCCATCGCGCCGCGATTCTTAAATGAACATGAGAGCCCCTCTCATTCGCTCTGCACGTATTTTTGGACTAATGTCAGGGAGAGCTTGCCATTCTGCGCCAAGAGGAAGTATTGATCGACGACACACGCATCGCACTACAGGCCTACAGCGCTGCCGTTCGTGAGGAGGGCGTGTCGCACGGCACAAATTCTCCGCGGCAGCCCACGGCGGTTTCGCCTTCTTCGCAACAGCTGGCCGAACGCCCGCCTCTTCCTGTAACCGAGATCAAAGCTAAGACCGAGGCCCCGCTAGAGCCTGCAATGCCAGCTGTCACACCCCCACTACCACCCCACGCTATGGTAGCACAACCTCATGATGTAGAAGACCCCTTTGCGGAAGTCCTTAACGAAGCGGCTTCTCCTAAGGAAGCAGATGCCCCTGAGCAAGCAAAAGCGCCTAACGAACGCGCGGAGGAGAGCAGCGGAGCTTCCTCCTCCAATCAAGCACAGGTCGAGCCGGCCGAGAAGAGCATGCTGCAGACCAACAACGAGGAGAAACTGCCGGATGGATTTGATGCATTCCCTCCCGTTGACGGCTTTGACAACGGCTCTGATCCGTTTGCCGTGAATGACTTTGAAGGGAATGATTTAGGAGAGGTGGGCGTTGACGATCCATTTTCGGCATCTGATGCCGTTTTCACGAATGCGACCGCCGCGACCAGTGACGGGTTTGACGCATTTCCCCCCTCGACCGGTGCACACTTCGATGCGTTTGGGCAATGATAGCCTGTAGCATTGCTATTGGGATGCATGGAAAATGTGTATTTTAGGTCGCAGGTCACGAGTAACGAATACTGCATTACTATTCATATAATATACTGCAAACGGGGAGTAACCAGCATCTTGAAGGTGGACGGAATAAGAAATATAGCGGGCGGTTGTGTTTTTCAGTTTCGGAGACCCCAGTTGAAACCGGGGAGTATTTGGTGTTTGGTGTGAAAATATTGGCGCTAGGTAGGTCCTTGTCATTACATCGCGTGAACGTGGTGGCTGGAGACAACGATCAGACGCTGGCTCTAAATCAGCAAGACTGGTTCTAAATGTTGGTACAGGGTGAGGTCCTGAGGTGACAAGGGTCACAAATCAGGATTTGCGCAAACGATACAGGATCATCCTTTTGCGGGAAATGATGCCGGTTCTGCGGTGAATTGTGTCGGTACGTTGGCCCAAGATTGATTGATCTCTGAAATTTGCAAAATCTTATTAGATTTCAAGTCTAATAATAGTTTGGTTCGCAGCTTTTTGTGGACGCTTCCCATGCGGTTGCAAGCTACCTGGTATTCATTATGTGTGGCCTGGATGGAGTGAAAGCAATGAAAACAAATTTTAACAGCTTAACGATCTCCCTGATCGGTAGGAGCAATAAGAGGAACAACGTCTGACTCTTTGTCTCCTCGCACACTGTGCTGTATATGCAGTCCATCGTTGAGAGCATCTCGAACCCACCGTCCGACGACATTCTGGCCCGTGGCAAGGAAATGTGCCAAGTGCGTGTGAAGACACTTTATGGTGCCGGGCTTGCCTATCCCGGCCACACCGACGGTGAGACCAAGAGATAGCTCCCACCCTCGCCGCCGTTGGATGACGTCCAGGTCGGCTGCCTGGTGCCCCCCGAGCGTGCAAGATGACAGGTCCAGAGCAGTGGGGAAGGAATGGGTGCATCAAAGCAACCCTGTGTTATTCGCGAACAAGCTTCAATAAGTGAACCTTTGCGGGTCACGCTGACACCATGCTCCAGCCGGTTTTCAAGATGGCCATGCTTCATAAAAAAAGTGACAGACAACCCAACAGTGCGTAGCATCGACCGATGGCTATAGTAGCGTCGCTTGGCAATTTAATATCCCTGAAGATTAAATCCACGAGTCGGTAAGCCTTTCTGTGATAATTACACCATACTGAACGGCTACTTTCAACACCGACATACCTGGTTTAAACTACCAGTCCACCACTTTAACGTGAGTCCGCGTCTGCGCATCATAGAAGGCAACCACGAACACACTTTACCCGCGACGGTAAACGCTAAAAACAAACGGAGGGCACCCATGCGCGGGCTTGACATATTTCGGAACAACACATACCGGTACCAGGTACACTTTTAAGGGCAGAAACTATCGGGCAATACCCATCCGGCGAGCATCATTGCCCTGTTACCATGAGCGAGTAACCTCTGATGGCATGGCCCGAATGTGTCACGAGTTCGCACCGTAAGCATTGCCCAGCGTTCTTTGGCGTAGCTGAGGTGCGCCGCTTTCATCTCTGCCACGAGTTCTGGCTCCGCCTGAAAACGAGCGCAGATCCCGAGCACACAATGCCCACGGCCAATACACGATGAAGACAATTGGCAAGGCATGTTGGAATGAATCACCACGGCGGGATGTGGGACCAAGCGGATAAGCTTCTGATGTTTCTATGCTCGGTTAGCCGGGACCAAACCAATCAAAGCGTCAACGCTCAGGCCAACATCCCGCCGAAACATTTATCTGAGACACGTCGGGTTTTACGTACACGGTTGGGCTTCGGCAAAATGCTACACCGCACTTCAAGTTGAGGAAGATAGTACGGCCATGATCGTGAGCACAACTGAATTAAGTGGTAGAAGGCTGGATACCGTGTGAGATTTTTCAGTGGCATTAAGTAAACCATATACGCGAGGTGAAAAACAAGCGATAACCGCTCAGCTACGAACATCAGGTGACTGAATACAGTAGTGTACTGTTCCAATGATCACTCCACAAAAGTGCGTCACACATCTTTATAACCCTCCGGATAACAACAGGTCGACGGCTGACCTGTAATCTGCGTTCCCACTCCGTTACCAGCCCTTGATTCTCGAGCTGTGACACGGCGGCCTTGAGAGAAGGGCATGAGAGCCAGTACATAGTGGGAAACGGCTGGGGCAGGCGACAGGAATCGAGAGCAACATGAGCTTGCGATACAAAACATGCCAAGCTCATCAACACTGACTGGTGCTGCTTGCGTGTACGGCCTACTTCAAGCTAAATTCCATTGAAAAAATAAGCGTCGGAAGTTCACGCCGTTTTTATAGATAGATTCTACTGTCTTGCACGTGTTGTACGGGTATGAGCCCCTGTCAAGGAGAATTCTCGAGTTGGTGAACGGAGACCTATGCCAATGGGAAAGCGAAGTATCAATACAAAGCTTGAATTTCAAAGACACCCTCGATTTTTTTTACAACACGGCTTTCTATGGAGAAGTTTAATTTTTGAAAAAAATCCTACTTTTGGAAAAGCCCGAAAAAACAAATCTGGGGCCGATATTGGGCCAACATCGGCTTGAGAAAAACTCACGCCGATCTTGATTCGAAGCGGCGAGATGCCGAGTCCTTGACAGACATTGATCGACAAAACCAACGACTGCATCATGAACTCTGAACACAGTACGCTCGTTAGGAGCTCCGACCCACCCTAGGGTCGCCGTCTTCACACCATGGCCGGTGCCATGTGGCGTGAGCTGACCAGGCGTATGATAAAAATACAATTGGCCGCTGGTGTGCAGAAAACAGAAGACAAAACTTCTCCATCCTCCTCGAATGGCACAAAACAGGTTTTTTCCAGGTTTGGGAGGATACCGTAGGACACCGCCGGCAAGCTCTCGTCCCCTAGACCATGCATGCTCCTAACATCTTCAAGGCTATCATCTATATTCATTAGCCTTGCCGGACTCCGAGCGGGTTGGCCGTGGGCTGAGTCTATGTCGAAATCGAGCGTCGATCGTCGCACGAGCTGCTTTCTATCAGCGTGTCGACAACTTGCAACCAGAAAAAATAAATTGCGCCGCCCGCAGCCGTTT
>JBBMHQ010076709.1:0-12169 GCA_037834295.1 Postelsia palmaeformis
AATCCCTTGATGTGCCTTTCAGGTCACTAACGGCGGGGACACCACCCTCTCTATAGTGAATACTGGCACGCCCCCCCAGCTCGTACAGGTATTGTGTCCTCTTGTGTCACAGTGTTACCTCCGTGTGTTCATCACGAGGAGACCCTTGAATGCGGAGCTCAGCAGAGTCCCGATGAAATATTCCAAGAAAAAACGTAAATGAAAGCGTACTTTTTCTGAAAAACATCTGGTACTCCGACAATTTCGAGTTCATGAGCCCCGTCATTCAGAAACTGTTTTTTTGGAAGACGATATACGTATCGAAGAACGCGTCTGTAGTCGACACGAACAATGTTTTCGTTCGCTTGGTGAATTCTTTCAGTGCTTAGTGTGTGCCAATCTAAACTTCACACTTTGGGGAGAGAGCTGTTGGCTGACATGTCTAAGCGATGGGCTTTACATGGAAGCATGCTCACACGTCTTCCCTCATAAACGCCTCCGCTTTCGGGAACAGTTTGGTTTCCATTGTCAGTATACTCGGGCAATCGGTATGCCAAAAAGTGCAACACCACTGGTTTCAAACGATCTACACACTTGTGCACTGTACCTCCACATCCCACTGAGGCAAATAGGGCACGTATGCGCCCGTGCTAGCACCTACGCCCCATGATAAATGTGTTCGATCTCTCACTACAAAACCCACGGTTGCCCCCGGGATTTACCAAATGTCTAGCTTAGCACACCGTGACCTGTCAATCGCCTCTCTTGCACGATGTGTGGTGTGGTCATCTCGTCTCCGCCACGACCAGTTGATCGCCGGCGTGTAGTTCTGATTGCGCACCGGGAAAACTCAACGGACAGCATACCTCACATGGCCCTCTACACGCATGCCAACGCCACCTTCTTTGCCACCTCTATATTCCTTCCGAGCTCCATTCCGACGTATGTTGCAGCCGCAAAAAAGACGTGGCACGTCAACAGTGGGCATGGAAGTTTGTCGATGACATTGCGCAACTTCAACTTCGACGAATGCCCGCTGCCATCCGTACGAACGCAAGCCAGCATGCGTTCCATGAGCTAGTAGATTACATCGCGGAACATCAGTGCTACATCGAAAAGTGAAAAAATCTACTGTAAGGCAATTCCTGTCGACATCGTCAAAGTTCTTATGCAGGTCAACGAAGAGTGTGTCTGGATAGTTATGTCCGTCTTCATTCATCATCCTGGCTGTAGATCAGTTTAGACGGAGGACGCGCGTTTCGTCAACAAGCATGGCTCCGACCTCGACGTTGGGACAAATGCGGGACGCGGCTGTTTTGGCAATAGTTTGCCCGCATGTAAAACAAGAAATCCATAGGCAATGGCTGCCATCATAACGAATATTTTTTTTGCGAATCGCATTGATATTCGCATCTGTATACTGCCAGCAGACCTCTCGCTCAATTGGGACAAAGTACGTCATACTCTAAAGCACTTCAGTATTCAATCCGATTATGGCGCGGAAAACCCTGTGCCTCTTGAGCCTTCATTTGAGGTGAGTGTTTGAGTACATTTCCCATGTTGATTTTATGGCTCTCCTCCTATTAGCAGTTGATGCGGAAGTGATAGGAATAGGTCGATCATTGTGCCATCAAGTTTCGCCAGAATTCATCGCGATAGTATAATAGGGCACGTGGCCCATTGTTCGTGGGTTGGGTCTCTTGCCCAAACATCGAGTTGTTTTTGTCTCGAGAGAATTTCCTTGTTCTGTCGTTTGTCCGAAATAGCTACGACAACATCGAGTCCCGCTGTTATATAGTAGCAGTGGTCGTTTGTTTGTTAGGCCTCTCGTTGCTTCAGCGAGGTGCTAATCAAATGCTGCACGAGCTGCCGCGGCAAATGCCTCCCGCAATCACAAACTTGTTTCGCAATGCCTGGCGGGCGGCTAAACCTAAAGGGTCGTCGTAGAGACCTTGTCGCACATCCTGACCAGCGTTCTGCTCTCAACTAGAAGCGGTCAGGGTTTTGGCATGTCTCTGTCCATACTGATAGCAGTACCGGCGTGGTCGAGGGTGGGGTGGCATGCCGCATTGAATCGTATCAGGGGTTGTCACAATGACCAAGATGACTATGCCGGACTTGATACATTTGGGGCTTTTCCTGCTGAAGAGTAATTCAAACCCCTCCCGTGGCAACCGGCTGGGTGTGTTTTCCATCCTACATTTCTAACTGCCTCTCTAACTTTCTGCAGTCTCACGCCGAGTCTTGGTATACTGAGCGCAAAGTGTCGAGTGAGGCAGGCCTATGTTGATGCATTCAATATAGTGGCCTGAATCAGGTTTGGCGGTTAACAGACATGACTGACAACGTAAGACATAATGTATTATCCTTGAGGCACGGGTCTGAAGGTATAACATTGGGTCCGTCCGCTGGTATAGCCATGTGTGTTAGTAACGTTGTGCTTGCGTGATATCTCTCGTGGCGGGGCTCCAACTGATTTATCGGTTGACTCAAATGCCGCTGTTGAACTTGACGAATGTATATGTTACCCTGCTTGTGGAACATGACCGTGGGAGGGTCTCTGAAACTCTAAATACACACTGCTAACTCACGTGAACTTCGCAATAGGCAAACCCAGGGATTAGGAGCCTGGTGGTTGAACATTCCACGACGTATTCTAAATGATCACCTCGTCCTACAGTAGTGTTTCTATCTGACTCCAAGCATTCAGTACTGGTGCGAAATACCCCTGAACTTCCGATGTAAATAAACCAGTTTACCAAACATTTATGCCAAACTACTTGAATCTCAAAGTTGCGGTGCAAATCCGAATCGTGTATAGTATTCACTTGGTTTTTGGGAACTGCTATGATTCGGGAAATTTTATTTTTGCTGTGGATAAAATCTGAGGCTCTTCGTTAGCAACGATATTTTTTTTCCGTGATATCCTTCAGCATTGATTTGCAATCTAACTCATGATCATCGAATCTCCCTCCGCGCTGTTCATATATATCTACGGGGTTGAGGCGTATCCTTCCAACCCCCAGTCGTTTCTCACAGTGATCAAACGACGCGGTTGCAAATATATATATTTCGTATCGTCTAAGCTAAATTTTGGATTGAACTTCATTTTTTTTTTATAGCAGCAATCCGAGTCGATGCTCACGGCATTCAGCATCATGTTCAAAGAATATTCTTAGATACGCGTAAATTCTGCACGTACGTGAAAAGTTATACAGACCTGCACCTAGTTTGTATACAGTTGCGTGTGACGCCGAGCTTATCTACTGGCGATTTATTGCCAGAAAGGATCCGGATGTTTTGGGGGCCTCTGGCGGATTCTGCCAAGGGCTGATTCCACTTCTGCACAAAACGGTAGGAGGGGAATCAAAATTTAAGGTATTAATAGACCGACAGCCGAACATAATCACCAGAAGAGATCAAAAGGTTGAGGTTGGGGTTAGGGTATACACCGTATTGTTTTTCGGGTAGAGGTGGAGGATAAGCCCGCCGGTCTGTACCCATCGAGGACACATTTCGATAAGATCGCAAACCCTCATCACCAAACAGGTGGCATCCACGGTCACTTTGTACCTGGCGTGAAACATCGTCGTCGAAGCAGGGAGAAATATCCATGGTGCCGAGCGAAAAAAGACGTGAAGGCCAAGGTT
This sequence comes from Postelsia palmaeformis, assembly GCA_037834295.1. Taxonomy (NCBI): domain Eukaryota; class Phaeophyceae; order Laminariales; family Laminariaceae; genus Postelsia; species Postelsia palmaeformis. The sequence continues at coordinate 3,630 of JBBMHQ010076709.1, forward strand.
GTTGATCAGCTATCAAACGAGGATAACACACATCATTCGTGCTTCGATCATTGCTTGTTAATGGACAAAACGTCACGTATGACACGATGTACGCTAAAGGTTGCAATTAGCCTATTTGGGCGAAAGCGTTAACGACTGATGGGGTACCTCAACGCTTTCCACCTTACTTCTCGATTTCACAATATTTTTAGTCGCATCTCTCGGTCGCACAATATTGCTAGACTAGGTGCAACAGACCGAGGTCAAACGTCCTTGTTCATCTTAGACTATGTTTTTGAGGAGCTTAAAACAAATGTTGCCTCTACCGCAGCAGGCGTGTTACTAATGACGTTCGACGCGGCTTCGGAGTATAGCTGCAACGACGTTTATTCCGCCGTTCCGATCCCACACGTGCTCTTCGTATCCCTTGATGAGCGACTTCATATCGACATGCAGGGTATACACCGTATTTTTTCACGGGTAGAGGTAAAGGATGAGCCCGCCGTCCTGTACCCATCGAGCACACATTTCGACCAGATCGCAAACTCTCCTCACCAAACGGGTGGCATCCACGATCACTTTTTACCTGGCGTAAAACGTCGTCGTCGAAGCGGGCAGAAACATCCATGGTGCCGAGCGAAAAAAAACGTGAAGGCCAAGGTTGTTGATCAGCGATCAAACGAAGATAACACAGCTTCGATCATTGCTTGTCAATAGACAACACATCATGTATGACACGATGTACGATAGGGGTTGCAGACAGTATATTTGGGCGAAAGCGTGAACGACTGATGGGGTTCCTCAATGCTTTCCACCTTACTTCTTGGTCTCACAATATTTTCAGTCACATCTCTCGGTCGCACAATATTGCTAGACTGGGTGCGACAGACCGGGATCAGGCGGACTTGTTCTTCTTAGGCTATGTTTTTAAGGAGCTTGAAACAACTGTTGCCTACCACAGCAGGCGTGTTACTAACGACGTTTGACGTGGCTTCAGAGTATAGCTGCGCCGACGTTTTATTCACCCGTGGCCGGCGTACGACAAGAGGCGCGAGAATGATAAAGTACAAACAGATCTCGATAAAATCTTACCGAATGCGCCGTGTGTACTTATGTTGGCAATGATGGCATAAAAAGTACTCATGACTGACGCCTTCAGTAAAATGTATACAGACTGCGATTGTCATGGCCGAGCCTAGATGAAACTCATTTCACGTGGGGTGGTAAGTCTCGAACAGCTCAACGATAAGAGGCCACGCGTACATATACCTTCTGGGAACAACACAATCACAGCCTTCCGGGGACAACACAACCACGGGGAAATCTTCCAGATACGTTCCGTTACGATGATGCGCAGCGAATGTTGCCTGCCTCACCGCATGAGGCCTTTTCCGCGCAGTCGGCGCATAAGCCGCCCGAACACAGACAGCCTGCGGGCTTAACGCAATCCTGCAAAACGATCGAAGGGCGCGCGATTTGGGCCTGGAATGTTGTAGCTATGAGTACTTTCTTCATACCAATCTCACTCGTTGGCTGCCTACAACAATATCCATATTGTGCCAGCAGGCTGTACCCAGTCTACCCCACGAGTGGTGGTGTGATAATGGAAGGGCAAACAAATCACGACCAAAACGAGAAAATTCCCTTCAACAAAGCACTTTACATTGGTCTTTTTTTGCTTTGCCTCACTGATGAATGTAGTTCCATAACCTGAGCAACGGTCGCTTTGTTTGAAAGGTAGAAGGATCCGCCGCAGTCACAGGCGCCCGACCTGTTTTCAAACGATGGTCACACCGGTACGAGACACTGTCTGGGACATACTTTGCTATATACGCCCACCAGTGTCAACAAATTTGTCGCCAAACTTCAGAATCTCCCCCTCGACTTACGATATACGATATACATGTGGTAGTGAGGATCAATGTTAGTATTTTTGGTAGCTAGATATTCCCTGCGTCGTACTCCAACATGACAGCTTGTCGTTGTGGACCAGTTGCAACGATCGTGTACTCACTACACGGTCGTACGAGGTAGGTCAGCCCAAAACCGGACAGTGCGGTGGATTGGCTATGCCTCGCTCGATATTTCGTATTTTGACGTGCTCTTTTTACACAATGTTGATCATGATTCAGCCAACGAACGGATCGCTTGCTTACTGCTTTTTCTTGTTCTGTTAGAGATATATGCCTGACTCAAGCACCCGAAAAACACCAAAGTGACCATAATGTTCGGGAAAAACGAGAACACAGAAAAGTCAGGCTTCCCGTTTGTGGGGACATGCGGTTTAGACACGGAGTTGAAATTAGATATTGAAAAATACAAAAATGAGCAGGGCACTGCAGTATTGCCACTCGCTTTGGTCACTACATGCTTCAAGGATTTGAAACGTTTTTTTCGTGATATCTCTTGCCAGGCAACGAATTGACAATGGCAACTGACATCGGTCGTTTTTTTGGGAATTCAGACCTGTCGACACTAGTGTTTGCCTCCATCGGGGAAGACGATTTTAAGGAGCAGTCATACGGGTTTTATGTCGAAATGTCGCCAAAAACTGTTACTTTTGACTTTCCTTAGATATATCTTCGAGATCGAGTCGGATCCTTGGAATGTTTTCATCTGCTCATCCACTACCGGATCAGGGTCAACGCTTCCAATCTTCAAGCCCAAATTTGCAGTGGTTCGCGAGATACGACTTCAAGAAGCTTTGGCCGTCTCCAGACTGGCCCAGTTCGTATAAATCCGGGATTCTCGTGTTCCTCATTCGGAGAGAAAAAAAACACCTGTAAGCAGTGTCAAGGCGTGGAAGAGGCAGCAACAATAGCAACAACAGTAATCGCAGCAGTAACCACAGCACTGCCTTTGTATTCTCGTCTGGTCGGTTTTACCTTCGAACCGTAAGCACAAGTACTTGATTTTGTGATGTGTTTTCTCGATTCACTACTCTAAAATCGATAAAAAAATAAAAACGCGAAACCTGCACCTAAGATATGTCGAACGTGGCTTATCGTAGTACGTGCCAAGACTACTCGTGAGAGATGATATCTCTAGCAGATCTTCTCCGTCCTCCCAGCTGTAAGGGGACGGCTTCGTGATGCTTCCTGCTGCATGTGGAGGGAAACGGCCAGAGCGTTAAGATGAACAGATGCATTCAATCTACGAGTACATGAAGCGTTGGGTTCCGCTCGGTGAAAAATTGTTGGAAATAATACTGTTCTGGTATTGAATGGTTATGTAATATCGACTTCATGGACCACCCCTGCGACTACACACGTGAGACCTCTAGCTTGACCAACTTGGAACGGCTTTTAACCGGACCAGCACGAGAAGGGTTGTTGGTGTGTGCTTCCACAGAGCCCGCCTGGTCTAGCATTGGATTCGTTTTCAAGGAGCGAGTTGGGTAAACATTACCGATAAAAAAATCAACCACAAACATGCAGACGAAATGTAAGCAAGGCCCCCTGCTCTCGTACGATCTGCTCTAAATATGTACATAAAAGTGGAAAACACAGGAAAAAGAACGTCGCACGCCCCGACGTAGTGTTCATGTTTAGTGTCACGGTAGCGGAGATCTCAGATGCACAGGGCCACTGCGACGTGTGGCTATCCTTGTCTGCGCAGTCTTAACGAAAGCTGGCCGTCAGTTTTGGCGAGCTGGGCCGCAGTAGGAATGCTTGCTATTCTGCACGATCTGATACCTCACATCTCCATTTTTCATGAGTGATGTAGCCAAAGAAAAACCCCAACGGCATGAACGCGATAGGAACCGTTAAGGGTAGCCCAGCACCAGTCTCTTTCTGAAAAGTCGTCGACGGCTACTTTGAACGCAAATTCACAAGGGCTTGGTGCGATATTGGGTGACTTGAGTTGTCGTTCCCATTCAATGCTGTGGTGAAGATGCTTTTCTACATTCGCGAAAATGGGGCGGCTTAGTGAAGCATGGGAATTCCCTGGTTGCGCGACCGACCAAGGTATGAGGCCACATGGAGGCAGCTACGTGGATTTATCTGTAGAGCAAACGCGAAGCATTCAGAAGAACGGAAACCGAGTGCTGCCAATAGAAAGAGCGCAACACGTGCCTCACAGGATAATGCTGCTCAAAATGGAGTATCGATAACCCGCTTGAAAACCGCCAACTCACATATGTTGCTGACGGCGCGTGGACGATCACGCACATGTCAGTCTGTATCGCGAAACCGGAAGCACACAAATGCAGAACTGATGAGGGAAAAGGGGCGCGTATCTCGCCCGAATGGCTTTAAGCTGTTACTTCACGAACAAACGAGTGTACGATTCCGCTGTCACGGCCTTTGCCGGTATCTCATCATGTTATCTGTAGGCAATCCTGACGCTCCAACGCAGATCAGTGAAACAATGGGTCCAAATCGAAAACAATTACGGGTTGTCGTCGTCGCGACACATCCGCCGCCAAAATCTTCTGCACGGAAAGAACACTGCCTCCTCGTTCCGCCTTTGACGGTACGAACGAACAAAGGGTGGTACACAGATGTTTCAAGCCATTGGTACGAAAAAAGATTGGGCCTTACAAGGGACTGCCTGGTAGTCGACTTAAGCCCAGCGACCTGCAAGTGAAGACATCGAAGAATTACGACGATAGGCATCGGTACACGCAGCTGGTCCGAATCGCTGTTTGAAGATCAGTCGCAAGCATTTGTACCAAGGTTGCATAACGCCCTGTTAGGTTCAAATATTTGCTGGTCCGATGTACATGCCGTCAACTGGCCCTGTGTGTTGCTTACAGCGTGAAGGGCGAACATCATTCCCCCAGGAGTACGACGGACGGCCATGGTGGGCAGCGGTATCATTTGATAATTCACTCTGGATCTCCATCCAGACCGATCCTGTCGTGAACATGGTAGAGACGCGTGGTTTAAACAAGGCCGTGTGAGCTGTTGTTCCCTATCAAGGCAAGCACTAGATTTGTAAGCAGCGAAACATCCATCCTGGATACCCCGGATACTAAGAAGTCTCGTACAGAGATGAAGATGTAGGGCACTACTAGATTTAGCGACCGAACCGAGTGCAGCTTCCGTGCCATTAACCGTCTGCGGACGTGTTTGAACGACAGGTATAGCATCATGTCCCGCCTGTGCTGTGCGGCTTCTCGCTTCGCAACTCCGACACCAGCGCGATGTCTGCCCCAATGTTAACGTGGCGAGTCCTGTGTGTTGTAATCGTCACTTTATATCGTACAGTTTTTTTGCTTCGATGTCCCTAGACAGGAAAAACCTTTTTGTTTCAGGCATCGATATCAAGCACTGGAAGCGCCACGCATCCGTGACGAAATATGATTCATGAGTGAAATTACTTACCCTATCCAGAGACTACAGCGCTGTTTCCGTCAGAATGAATTTTACAAAAGACAGAACAAATATCAAAGATCTCTAAAAATTGTTTTTTTTCTCACGAATACAAAATCGCGAATATTTCGGCGAGATCAAGTCAAAAACGATAAGGTATTTTACATGCTGGTATACGTTTTTGTTGGATTTACCTTCGTCACGTCAGGGCTAGTGCTTCCATATTTTGTTGTCGGACTTTCAGAGGATGACGAGTAACGACCCTCGGGAGCTTTTTCCTCACATTTGTCTCGCCCTGCTCGTACACGCTATGTGGACACACTGTATATATATATGAATATATATTTATGCAAAAATACTAGCGCTGGTCTCTGAGCTCTCGCAGCTCGTGACTTAGAGCGCACTCACCAGCCCTAGGACGAGACAGGAAAACCAACCTACGCGAAATATATGTCTGAGGACGCAGATTCCCCGCAAGGTTGGCCGCTGCTCACTGACGGGGTGGACCTCCGAGGCGTTACGTGTTAAGGGGCGGATCCAAAGTGAATGGCGATGTACTACGACGGCTGTCGCATCACAGAACACCGAGCAGTAGTTTAGGTACGTACGCAGGTGTGCAAACAGGGCTGAATACCTGCAGACTTAAGACACATTACTTACATCGGTAAAAATCGCTTGATATACATGGTGTCATAAATACAATCTACTGCGGTGGTCGCGAAACACCTTCCGACGCTGTGGCCTCAACGTCTACGTGAATTTCACAGCGTCTGCCATCAGAACGCTTTTCTCAAAATATATATCAAACCCTAGTACCCGTCAGGTTTCACTGTATGCATGTTCGACACCAGGTCGCAAGGTCGATTCGTTCTCGCTTCGTGGCGACAACCGACCACCACACCCAACCCTAACGTAAACCCGAACGTGATAGAGTGACTATTACGGAGGAATATGGTTGATAGAACCTACGGTCCATACAAAAACCTATATTTTTCTGTATTTATACTAACAATATTTGGTCCTGTTAACTATATTCCTCCGTAATAGTCCTTGAGCTTGGCGGCTTGTAAATGTTGTTGATTGATATTGATGACTAAGGTGGTGTGACGCTGTCCTTGAAAACATTCGAGCTCTACTGTTGTCGCTCAAGATAGAAACAGTGTAGGTGCAGTGACCCGTACCAGGCATGAGTCACTACCTGGTGGCACGCATCAAGCAGACAGGAGTGCACGATAGATATTTTGTTGCAGTGTTCATACGTCAAGAAAATCCCTCAAAGCTATCGTACCAGATTCCAGTTTCCAGCCTGCAGCAGCATGGTTACCCCCAGCAGCACTCCAAGCGGAGCGCGAGCAGCAGTCAGCGGGCGAGGAACAGCTAGAACAGCAGCCGCTTGAACCGCGATTACCCCAGGGTTTCTGAGCAGTGGAAGAGTTTACAGCTGAGGCCTCTTTCGGTTGTAAGGGACGGGTCCTTGTCCAAAATCGCAGCAGGTCCGGGGGAGGAAATGCCGCGAGCTTGTGTGTGTAAGCTTTCGCTTGTCCGGTCGAAAATGACACCATCAATAGTTTTGTTGTTCTTGAATTTCGCCGGTATCGTTGCTCGTTGGGCATGTGTTGAATAAGTGCTGGATCAAAACAACTTCAGGTAGAGAAACCTCTATATTTGTATGTTTACATGCATTTATACATCTATACACATTGTACCATGTACAGAACGATCTATGTTGCTTCGTATTCGCACAGCATTGCTACTCCTGTCGTAGAATATGTCGCACGATGCATATGTTTGTTTTCTCGTTTCCAAGGGTACACCTGTGAGCCGGCGGCATTCAACGACCAAAACCAAGTCGATATCAAGGGTCGCCTTAACGACCCTTGACAGCTTTAGTCGGTGAGTCAGCTGCCGCTACGTCGGCTCAAGTCCGTCGAGCGACCCGAACCAATCTGACCGCGCGAACCGCCCAAGGCGCCACGACGAAAGACCTGGCTGGAGATGCCTGAGAAGGATTCCGTTTGAAGCGCCACTAGGGGCAAAGTTACTGTTTAAAGGCTGATGCTCAGCAAGAAAAGCGCAATAGACATGACCTACTTACTAACGCAAGTTTCAATAAAAAAGACGGCTCAAGCTCAAGTATCATGGAATACAATCAAAGCGGAATTTCTGAACGTGTTTCAGCGAGCCTGACGCCCTCATTTATGTTGTGAAGAGAAAATCGTGGTTCTCAATGGAACAAACTCAAGGTTGCCAGCTTTTGTTCGCCTACGTGTTGAACGACGCAGAGCAAGCTTAGTTCTTCAACAGCGTTGCTCGGAAAAGCCGGATAGGTTCGTTTCTTAACTACTGTGTATTTGTGCGAGCTTTCCACACATTTTCAAGACGCAGCTACTTGCCACACCGGTACGTCCCTTAAAAACAAAAATATTTGCCTCCTCTTTTCCCACAGAGCTACGAGCATCTGCTAGACATGAATTGACAGTACTTTCTGCGATCCACTTCACACTCCGTACATGCTACCTGCGCTTGGTACGACGCACACCAATCCCAATTAATTTGCACCCTTCTATAACCTGAAGCAAAAAGCTCGTGAAATCGTATCAACTGGCGGAATACCTTCCCAGCGAGCGACCACCATCCAGCTTCGAGCAACGGCCCTGTCTATTCACATTTGCTCACAATCTGCAAGCGCCGTTCCGTGCAGTATCCACTTGGTACTCCCACAAGCGATCAAACTGACAACATCAGCTGCAGCTGTCACACCGAGCTTCGTACAACCCTGGTCTACTCAGCCAAAAATATAAACCGTACGTCCATATATCTCGACAACAACACACAGCAAGTTGGTATTACATCCGTTCCCGATGCCGGCTTCGTTTTTCAATATCAAAATAACTATAGTATGAAACCATTCATTTCTAACGATGATGACAGAACTTCAAACGACCACCGAAAACAATGACGGGGCGACTATCCGCAGGTAGGGAAAAAACACTCACCGACATACGGACCACCGACACACCCACATACTCACCCATGAACGAAACATCGACAAGCACGCCCTAACCCACCCACCCACCCACCCACCCACTAACAGCGCCCTTCCCTATTTCTGCTGTAAAAACAATAACGTAAGACTTTACTCCATGCTGTTGGTTTTTTCAACTTTGACCCTCTCGACAGGGGTAAGAGTCCTAACACCGCCCCCTCCGTCACGCTCGTAGAATCATAGCATACAACTGGACA